>CM056378.1:8917939-8932939 GCA_029718625.1 Synaphobranchus kaupii
ATGGCACACTATCCCTGTTTTTATGTCTATTTTTCTTTTATTGCTCTGTTCTGTATTTTGTTTGGCTTTTTATTGTTGTGAAGCACTTTGGGCTGCATTCTATGTATGAAAGGTGCTATACAAATAAAGCTTATTATTATTATTATTATGGGAGGAGCCTACTGAGGGACATCTGAAACCGCCAATCAGAAGAGGGCACCACAAGAGCCACATGAGTTACCATTACGGACTAGACGCGCTTGGAAATGAGAGCGCAATTGTCCACCCAAGGCCCACGTTAATAATCGCTCAACAATCCACCGTGACCCCAATCAGATACCAAATTAACTTTCCCAAGGCTTACCCAAGAGCTTACCCAGGAGCTGGAGCTGTCAAACACTGCGGAGCACGATCATCTCAGCGGCTTCGTGCGTTATGAACTGCGAGCCACGATACTGCCTTTTCACTTTCTCCCCGCCCCCTTCAGATAGATAGGCTGTCGGCTTTGCGAGATGGAAGTGCCGGAGATGGAACAAATTGGATTGCTCCTTTTAATTTGTCTGAAACGTCAAGGGAGTCCTGCCTCTTTTTTTTTTTCTGACTCGCTGTTTCCTGGGTGGAACTCATCAGAGAGTCTGCACGCCGCTTCCCGCCATTACTCGCGAAGGCCACAAGCGTTATGAATTGCGGAGAGAAACCCTGGGCGCAGATGAGGTCACGGATTGAGCCAAATGTCATAAGTAGACATGTCACATTGCACAAGGCTAGAACACGTTCCCACATCGCTCAAGGCTAGAACACGTTCCCACATCGCTCAAGGCTAGAACACGTTCCCACATCGCTCAAGGCTAGAACACGTTTCCACATCGTTCAAGGCTAGAACATGTTCCCACATCGCTCAAGGCTAGAACACAGTCCCATTGCTTTGGTTGAGCATTAGGGTAAAACTCCATGAAGCCACGACAATAAAACAATAAATTAGAACAATAAAAGAAAATTAAGTGGTTGTACAAAACCTCACTGAAATGGATATTATGAAATTGATATTGTGGCTAATCTATCTGTACAATTAGTACTCAGATTACTACACCAGTTTAGGGTAGTTGTGGGTAATTTGGGTCAAATAAGGGCCAATCTAACATGTAATTACGTTAGACAGAAATGTGTTTTTCATTATAATTTATGTATTATTTGTAATAATAGCAACCCCCTTAAATTTGAGATAGGTCCAGTATTTGCACTATTCTACAGCCCTTGAACTGGCCCTCAGGTAACCAAGTAACCAACCATTGATTATGTGAATTATACTTTATTATACCTACAGTACAGAGGGAAGGACACAAGATTTATAAAACACAAGAATTATAAAATACTTGTAAATATTTTATGTACTGATTGCAATTTTCACGGTGTCATGATCCTAGGTGAGCCTACGTCTTACAAAACAGCGTATGACCTGTATAACCTGTATGACCTCCGCAAAATGTTTGGTGACGGAGGAGATGTAGAGCATGTAGGGGAGGCCTACCACTTTGGGGAGCACGGCCTCCAGCACCTCTTTGATGACATCCTGCAAGGAGCTGCTTTCGATGATGGAGGCAAGCCTGAGCAAAGCATCCTGGGAGGAAAAAAAACAAGGAATGAACAAAAAAAAAGATTCAAATAGGGAGAAAGTCACGTCAATGGCGACCATCGCGGTGGTTCTCGGTTCCGTGGTATGTACACGCCGCACTGCGGAACCTACAGCCTCACCTGTTCGACCAGGTGCCTGCAGTCTGCCTGCACAAAAAGCCCCGACTCAAAGACTGCGTGACCTGATCGACCTCAGACTGAAAAGATTGCAGCAGCGTGACACCGTGTGTTTCGGTAGCTAAGAAAGAACCGTACATAACTGAACATGTCTTCTTCACAAAGCCTCAGCGACAGTATCGTTGCCCAGGCGTGCACTGAGGGAACTGACAGGATTCATTGGCCGTTAAATTTAAGTTTATTGAGACACAGGCCGTGTGTTTAGGAAGGTAGGAGGGACTCCAATGACCAATGAAGCCAGAGAGGTCCTGCTTCTCAGCTTCACCTGAGACGGTAAAGTCACGTACGATGCGCCAATTTATAAAGAGACATTTTACTCCCGGAAAGTGTGCAGCGTTTGATTGGCATTTAGCATGTAACTGCAATAGCAAACGTTCAATAGAAGATCTACAGTTGTTCATTAGCATCGGCGCCCGGTTCCCCACCATCATTGCCGCCACATCTGGACTGTCATCTAGCTGCTGCAAATTATATTATCATGGACATTGGCTGTTTTGACCATGCTGGTCTTTAAGCCCTAGACCCTGAGCTGACCAGAGGAGGATGGATTCCCCCCTTAAGTCTGGTTCCTCCCAAGGTTTCTTCCTAGTTACACCAGGGAGTTTTTCCTTGCCACTGTTGCCTTTGGCTTGCTCTTGTGGGGGGTTTAGGCTGCAGAAATGCGCTATACAAATAAATATTGATTTGATTTGATTTAGCCGAGTATACACACAAATCTGAACCAGCTGATTACTTCATAAATAAAAACAGTGTTTAATACTGTAATGAATGAAAATGCTAGGGATGTTTTTTACTTTTTTTTATTTTTAAATGTCTGCCCTCATTTAGGAATTTTTGAAGAGAGTAGACCTCACAGGGGATCGAACCCGCAACCACAAAGGGGCTTTGGCACAGAGTCAGCGCCCCCTACAGACCGCGCAACACATCTCACCATGCCTCTCTCCTTTTTGTGAGCACGTGTAGAAAATGTGATGTCTCTTTTCGTGCCAGAAGTAGCATTATGAAAGTTGAAGTATTGAAGCTGAATCCTTGCAAGTGTGCATACTCTCTAGGTGGCTCTACCCCTAGGTGCTAAATAGATGGTAATTATGGGCTGCACAATTGTACAAGCCCATCGGTTTGTGTCATATAGTTTTCACACATAATAAATTAAAGAATAAACTGTTGCCAACTGTCTAGCAACTAGTTTTTTTTAAGAATCCTGCAATTGAGAAAATGTTCAAGCTGTAAAATCTCACAAACAATAAAAGGTGAATACTAACATATAGTACAGTAATGTAGTGCAGATATGATTCAAAGAGCAGCGGCCAAACAGTGAAATACGACAAACTGTTTTCCAAGTTGTAAAGGTTTTGATACATTTTAGTTACACGTTGCTCATCGGTTTTACACAAGGGGCCAAGGCTGGGCTTTCGTTTTGAAGATCACTTCCTGGTTGGGCTGAAAGCGGAAATTGTGCCGTTGCTCACCAGCGCCACTGCGATTGGCTCCAGTATAGGTCTTTCACCATGTAAGTCAATGGCAGCAATGTGGTCAAAATACTCAATCAATAAATTTTTCCCACAAAAAAAATTAATTGCAATAGGTGCCTTTCCTTCATCTAATACCTCTGCATGTGCTGATTTTTTTAAATATTGTGTCGTTTGGACAGGGTATTAACATTTGTTCAGGACCAATCAGAGGGACAGGTTGAGTCCTCTTCGGCTCCACGGAGCAGACGCAGTTTGTACAAACTGGTGGCGAAAAATGCATCCGGAGCTTCAATTCGGTTTTTACGAGGCCGTGGGAAGGCAATGGGTGACGTCACAGTGACTTTGTCCATATTTTTATGCAGTCTATGGTTTTACAGCATGTCAACAACTGCAAATATTAACGGTTAAAATAATTTGAACTCTTTAGCGAGCTCATGGCTGCCGTCACAGCTCAAGTGCTTTCATCACACTTTCATAATTGTGCAAAGCATTGCAAACAATGGCGTACCTGGCTGGTGCTTTTGCACAACGGCACGTTCAACGTGAGAGAGGCACAAAGACACAAAGGACCAATTAGGGTGGGGCACAGGCGGCTCGGCGGCCGCCTGGTCTGCGTCGGAGTTGCAGAAACGGGGTTGCACACGGCTAACCCCAAATACAGCCAAGGTGAGCTACTCAAAAACTGCCTTCCAGGGAAAGCTCTCAAGCAGCCTTTCAAAGCGTAGCAGAGCAAAACGAGACGTCAGGAGATTTGTTTCTGTGGCGACCAACCTCTACCGTTGGCAGCAGGCTCGCGTTAATAAAAAAAAAGCTAAACGCAAGAGGTGAAATTATTTCCATTCGTACGTGTGCCTTTCTGCATTTTAGTCTGTTCAATCAATTCACTTCCTACTTGAATAGGAGAAAAATAAAACAATTTGTCCTACTTTCAAATGTACCTTCACAGTAAAAGCTCACCCAAGCCTCCTTTGATTGCTTTCATTTTCCATTGAAAGACATGTTCAATGCACCAAGGACTAAACACAATAACTCTATTTCTGCCATTGAAATGCAATTCAATTAATTCAAAATCGACTAAACAGCTTTGAAAATACAAATTGCAGTAAGCAGAGAGGCGCTCTATCGCCACAGGCAAAAGTGTTCTATGGAACATGTCCAAAGCGTAATAAACCTCATACATATCCCAAATTTTAAGGAGTCATTATCAGATGACAAGATTCCAAAGGAATCTTTCCTTAATTGGCTGGTATTAGAGCATATTTGACTGCATGAATTATATAAACGAGAAGTCAAAACTAATCTAAATTTGAAGCAACCGCTGCTTATTTTATTCAGGCAGAGCTCAAATATTGAAGATTCATAATTTTTTTCAAACATGGGTTTCATGAATATTGGGTGCTCCAACGCAAGGAAGGGCAGTGGCCTGGACTTTTAAGAGAGAAAACAGTCCTATCCACCTCTCATCCAAGCACTAACCAACTCAATCTGCGCTCTTCACATTTTTAACAGTCATTTTTCAGTGAATCTTAAAAAAACCCAATGCATTGTGGGTCCTCATCACTGTGGGATGCAAATGTAATTTGCTGGTCTCAGCAAAAATATTCCAGAAACCCTTGAAACACAGTTGTGCTGCATTCGTTCCATTTTTTCAAGTTAAAGTTTAAATGCTTTGTAGGCTGCTGGTAGAATATGTTTGCATAAAACAGTAACCATTATGCAGGAACAGGTACCCATTTATTATCCATTTATATAGCTGGAAATTGACAGTATTTATTCCGTAAGTGCCGCAGGTTAAGCGTCTTGCTCAAGGGTACAACAGCTGTTTCCTTTGCATGTTTAAAAGCCAGTGACTGTGGCTGTTCCCCTTTTTCTGCGGGTGTTGCTATGACACTTGGGATAAGGGTGGAGAGCTTTACCGCCGCAGTGTGAAGTGCGGTCATTCTACGATTCCGAAGCGGTTCACGGACCAAGGCTCATCCCCGACCAACAGTGTATTCAAGCTGAGAATATTGTGGATCTGTGGACAGCACACGCTGTGCTGTTTCTTGGTACCTGGCCAGCTCAGAAGAAAAGGCTGCATCAATCACTGTGTACTTCACACTTCAGAACTACCAACGTGGAAATCCTTCCCCCCAAATCAATCAATAAATCAAATAGAGGCCGCATCATAATCAATGCAGAGTCAATGCTGGATTTCCAGTGAACATTTTTGTGGTGAAAAGCCGGTTAAATGCTGCCTGGGCGTTCAGGTACATCTGGTTGAAAAGTGAAAGTTTTCTAGCTGACTAGGACATAGCCAGGCTTAGACCCAGGCTAAACCCGAGCTATATTGGGGTTAACCTTGTCAGTTTATGTCAAACTCACAGCCTAGATTTCCACCCCTCTAGATGTCTAGATTCCGGCGTTTGCTCACTGCACACACAGTGTCCTCACTGCGACTTTTAATTGTCCCTGTTAAAGAACAACAGACTTGATTGCCATCACCTCCTATACATTATAGAGGGATTTTCAGTTGTCAGCATAGGCGGTGTGTACATACACTCAACAGTGCTCATGCTCCAGGAAGAGCCAGTCCACAGTGATTAATTATCACTTTCCGCAGTGAAAGAGAAAAGGGATAATCGGCGGGCCCTTCCTGTAAAATACTGACACGCAGTTAGAAGACATAAAAATGAAAAGAGAAGCACGGCGGGAGATGACAGTCCTTAAAAGGAGTCTGGATATATCAACCCGCAGCTTTAATCCCTGCCACGGAACAGTTGCCTAAATAGGAAAAGCAGGACGTCTTGGTAATCGGACTCATCACAACAGACATTTATCAACAACTGATTAGAAGCTGCCACCGTTGGGCGCAGTCAGGTGAATCATCACTTTTAACAAGGAAGCAGTAAAATTTTAAACGTTATTTTCCTAATTAGACGCTCCAGTTTACCAGCTAAGCATCGGAACACCGTAAATGTCTCTGGGCAGAAAACACAATGCTAACTCAATGCAGGCTGCTAATTTTACACAGCTTCAATTACCAGCAGTTACAGTATACTAGTAGATAGAAACACAAACATGAGTCATAGATTTAAATTGCAAACACCCCTCTCTCTCTCTCCCTCTCTTTTGGACTGTATAATTTTGAACCAAGCTTACTTCTGAATTGCTCAAACTGACAGTCGGATCTTTTCAACCAGGCCTGTCAGATTTCTGTCGCCACGCTCCCCTGTGAAATCCTTCAGCTGCCCCTGCATCAGACACCTGTCCTGGTCCCCAAGGTTATTTTCACTTTCATTTAACAAAAAAATAATTTTGTGATGAAATACATGTGAAAAAATATTGGGGAGAGAAATAACTGGAGCTATGCAAGAAGCTTAAGTTTCATCTGGGAGTTTGAACATGAGAGGTTAACATATACAGTGCCCTCCACTATTATTGGCACCCCTGGTAAAGATGAGTAAAAAGGGTTATAAAAAATTCACCATTTAGTGAATTAGCTTAATCTCACACTGAAAAAAATTGAAAAATCCAACCCTTTAATTTATTATGAGAAATCAATGATGAGGGATTTTTTTTCTCATAATAAATTTACTTCAATTAAAGGTTGGATTTTTCAGTGTGATATTAAGATAATTCACCAAACGGTTAATTTTTTATAACCCTTTTTACTCATCTTTTCCAGGGGTGCCAATAATAGTGGAGGGCACTGTAGGTCTCAGAATATGCTATGTGAGAGTATAACATACTCTTTAGCCCTCATAAATAACCTATAGTGCTTTAAATATAACACAGAGAGAGAGAGAAGAGTACGTTTTAGGTTAGCTGCACTGTCGATCACATTTACAGTCCAAACCTTCACTCAATCAACATGTTCATGTTCAAAAAAAAAAGTTAAAATATTTGATTTTAAGAAGGCATTTGACTCTATTTGGTGGGAGGGTCTACACTATAAAATTGTCCAAAGTGGTGTTGGGGTGTCAAGTGTACGATATAATCTAATCTATAATTTTGGATAATAAATGTGGAGTAAAACTTGACGACAACAAGGCAGAATGCTTGGACTCATGACACTGTACAATTAAAGCACTCCAAACCTAATAGTTAAGTACAAAAATACAAAACAGCAAGAATAATGTGGATTCACTAACGCTCAATGCTGTTGGCTCTTTTTTTTTTAGATACAGTATACATGAGAAGACAAAGCCACAGTAAATGTAGAGTCTTTTTTTAGTTACATATAGAAGTGCATTTGACCTTGGTGTGTTTTCTAGCATTACTACACTATTGTTTTAATGACTTTTTTTCTTGTTTCATTTCGGCAAAAATTCAATCAGAAATTATGCATGTAAAATTAATCCCACCTGGCTCAGTCACCCTCATAAACCTTTATCTTCAGCGAACCCACCCCCACCCTGCGTAAAAATGACACCACAGACACGCAAGAAGAACAAAAACAGATGCTAATTATTCTCCTCTGAGATGATCAGTAAATCTCTGCATCACAGGATTATGTGTAAAATATTATTCAAGCAGGATTTACTGATCATATTTGACATTCAATTCATACGATGTTGCATCCCTCTGGGGAGAAATCTTTAATTTTACTTCATCCTTGTCTCATATTAAAATGATCACACAGATGGAACATTGGCAGATTTTAAATCAATTCCGTGATGAATTAATATCGGCTGATATTTGCCTTGCTGCTTTACTGATGGCAAGGTGGATGTGCATTCGCAACAGCAAATATAACTTTAGTGGAACTCATCCGTTTAATAGTTACCCGTGTAGCTGCATGTAAGTGAAATATTAAATGCTGTATTCCATGCTCTGGTGCTCCTAGATTACACAGTTACACTGTTGTGCGAATGCCGCTTTCTACATTTGATGATATTTCAAGATAAAAAAGACTAAAAGGAAAATTAGATGCAGTTGAAAATCCACAATAATTTGGGGGGCATTGGTGGCTCACTACACTTTACTATAGACAAGTCAGCAACAAGTCTCCATGCACTGTGATAGCAAAACTCATTAAACCCAAACATTAAAAGTTGCCCTTAGGTTCATTAACCTTTCCCACTAATTATGGCAGAGAGAGTAAAATGTCAAGGTGAAATGGGTGACGCTGTCATAGGAATGTACTGTGCTCCATGACAACCCCAATCTACTAGCTATACAGCTGTCCTTTGACAGTCATTACTTGGACGACGAGAGCTTAATTGAAGGCTAGGACCCATATAGGAGTCTTTGTCACAGAGCCCCATTCGGCAAGCCTTTTTCATACCTTTAATTGAGTTTATTAAATAGCCAGTGTGTGTCACAGGGGTAATATGGTACCAAAATCACCATAAAATGTCAACACCATAAGAATGTATTTCTACATTGACATATCTTAGCATTTTTTACCTACAGGTAGGAGTCTAAATTTCTGCCAAAACCTTAATAATTAAAGGCATTTAGCAGACGCTCTTATCCAGAGCGACTTACACAATGTTTTCTTAGCATTGTTTACATGTTATCCATTGATGCAGCTGGATATATACTGAGGCGATTCAGGTTAGGTACCTTGCTCAAGGGTACAACGGCAGTGTCCTACCTGGGAATCGAACCTACAATCTTTTGGTTACAAAGCCAGCTCCTTAACCATTATACTACACGGCCACCCCTATCATCAATATATGTTGTAAAATGTAATCATCATCAAATAAATTAGCGTGTAGGAAGGCATATAAACAGTGGCCTCTAGTGGAAACACATAGACGAGCTCATTAGAGACGTTTCCTCCCTTGACTTAATCCATCCGTTGACTGCAATTTATTTTTTTGTTGTGCAGACATGCATTTGAATATGAATTTTCATTTAATTAAAATTTCCGGAGATTTGTCCCCTCCACCATTCAAAATTGGGCCAATCCTCCAAGGTACTGCCAGATAAT
Organism: Synaphobranchus kaupii; assembly: GCA_029718625.1. Taxonomy (NCBI): domain Eukaryota; kingdom Metazoa; phylum Chordata; class Actinopteri; order Anguilliformes; family Synaphobranchidae; genus Synaphobranchus; species Synaphobranchus kaupii. The sequence continues at coordinate 8,927,120 of CM056378.1, forward strand.
GGGAGACAATAGACTGCGTGAAGACAGATGTCCACTGACTAGGCATTTGACTGATAAAAAAAAATGTTTGAATATAAATATGGTCTAAAGGGAGTTGTTTTTACTACCATATAATGAAATTTTATTATCTAATCCTTTAAAAATTTCAGTAAAATTAGCTATCTGGTGAACAAAAACAGGGTTCTTGAAACAACAACCTAGAGTAGAATGTAGTGGATGGACAGCCATCTACTCAAAGCCATCTTGTACAACATAACAATAAAATAGCCACAGATTCTGAGTCAGTCACACTCACTGATAAATCACACTGCACAGTAAAATCACCAGTTTTACTTTAACAGTTTATAAGAGTCCAAGAAGGATAAAATGCATTCTGTCAGATAAAAAAAATGTAATCAATTTGACTTGATGTAACACTGAATATTTTACTGCGCAGGGAGCAGTGGGAATGGGGTATTCAGTAGAGAACGGAGCAGCAGATTTTCCTGTCATTATCAATGGTTTAAAGTTTATTTTCTGTAGTACACATTGTTCACAAAGTGATCTGTACAATGATAGTGCAAGTTTTAACAGTATTTAGCAAATAGGTAGAGGCATGAGAAATACAGACAATGAGACTGAACTACCATCACTATATGCACAGAAGACCGCTGTACCGTTTCACCCCCGGATGGTGAAATTTGAAATGAAACCAAATTTTAATGCAGATATTGTATTTCTATTCATTTCAATGTAGTATCAAATTTTTAGTAGACAATATATGCATTGCAGTCAAAATGACTATAGATTTTTTCTGGCTGATGTTACCCAAATTCAATTCAGCAGCCACATTTATTTAAAAATACGACCACCATCCCACAGCCCGTATGCGACAACATCAGTTACTAGCGGCCTAAAGCGGCATTCTAAATCCCATCTGTTTCCCCTTACAATGCTTCTCCCCATCATGATTCTAGCAAACACAACTTGACATTTTATTATGGTTTGCCACAGTAAAAAAATAAAATGGACCATCCATTCTCCGGTCTTCCCCTAATATTATGATTAAATTTCAGCTCTCTATGCTGACAGCGTACAAGTTCCCTGTAAACATCCAAGGGGCTACGCTGGATTAGAAAAAAGGAGCACAAATCAAGAAACACAAATCCTTTGATCCAACCGTGAAATTCTGTTGCCAGAAAAAAAGAAAAAAAACTCATTAGCTCTCAATTTCATTCAAATTCAGTCTTCATTCCAGATGGTTCTCCCACTAGTTTCAATGTCCTGAAAACTGGATGGATCAATTAGTTCAATCAAGACCCTAATTGAAGCTGACACCTAAGGTCAAAGGACCAGATGGAATTTGCCATTCAAAAAACGGAACCGTCCACCACCACTGGTTTGTAAGTCCTTGTCAATACAACAAACATGTTTTCATTCATCATTTAGGCCTGTGTTCTTCACTGGTACGCATAGTACGACAAAGGACAAAAGACCAGATGCTCACATAGCAAGGACATCCAGCAGAAGCAAGCAGCGCCACTCCAAATTCACTCAGCTGCAAACATCTATTCAGCATGAAATGCTCAAATAAGGGGCAGGTAATCTGGATATTTAAATGTGAATGATTTCTTCATTGAGTTACATGTTAAGTGTAATCCCCGTGCACCTTTATTGGCTTTATTTGTCCTGTATTATTGACTTTATTTGGCTGCAAAAACTATTTCCCCATGAGGGATAATAAAGATTTCTACTACTTACACCAGACAACAGTTATAGGTTTATCCGTAATTTTATATATTTTTCGAATATAATTGTGATTTCTTTGCGAAAAGGTATAAAAACAGACAAGATTATCATATCTCGTATATATTATCAGGCATGTCATGTTTTGTGAAGCAAGGCCCTAGATTGTACTGTATATAGGTACAACAGGACAGTAAGCCACCCCAAACACAAGCCTGTTATGCAGTACTCCTGACAACGCAAAATCCTGATTTGAAAACAGCATTTTAGTACTGGGTGTTCCTTTCAGTATTATTGTTGTGATCAGCTCTGCGACAAACACCGTTGGCAAAATATCACAGAGTACAGAGTGGAAGATTTCACATAAACAGATTTATGGTAGACGCAACCATGTATATACTGGCCTGAATAACCACGACAGCACGTGTTGTCACTGTGCAGAATTTCGCTCATCGCCCAGGTCTCTGTGAGCTCGTCTCATTAGAACCTCACTGAAGCCCTGTCCACACGTGCCCCTCTCTCTCGGCCCTGTCCACACGTGCCCCTCTCTCTCGGCCCTGTCCACACGTGCCCCTCTCTCTCGGCCCTGTCCACACGTGCCCCTCTCTCTGGGCCCCATTATTCCAATCCAAATCAAACATATAGGGGGTGCATGAAGGCACAAGTTGAAGCAGATTAACCCTGACCTTGAGCCCACAGCTCATTCTCATCACGAAACATCACAGAGGATACATCCAAAGCCACACGAAGGGAATGTGTCGCAGCAGCGCGCCGTCTGGCGGTAACTGTGGATTTAAAGATCGCTCTCTCTTTGCATTTCTGTAGTCACGGAGACCACAAATATGTCCACATACGCTATGTGACAACCTCATGCGTGTAGGTGCCTGTGAACTGTATTTGTGACAGGCCTGCATATGTGCGCAGGTCTACACTGTGTCCTTGACAAGCTGATTATACGCCTGCAGAACTGCTGCTTTTGAAAATGGTTGTGATTAGCCGGGGAATCAAATATGCAGCTCCGGCATCTGACATCATCCCTGGGTGCTGTGAGACTGCAGCTGCTGTGACTGATAACGGACAGCGCTGAAATCCCGTTGCCAGTTGAAAGCTGCCCCCCCCCCCCCCCCCCCCCAGCACAATCTGTTTTTGAGTGGCCAGGTTTTTGTGGGGAAAATTTGACCATGTGAGGTGTTGTGCACTTACTTCAGTAGAGCATGGGGACGGCAGTGTAGTATAACGGTTAAGGAACTGGACTTGTAACCGAAAGGTTGCAGGTTCGATTCCCAGGAAAAACACTGCCATTGTGCCCTTGAGCAAGGTACCTAACCTGAATCACTTCAGTATATATCCAGCTGTATTAATTGGATAAATTAAGTTGTGTAAGTCGCTCTGGCTAAGAGCATCTGCTAAATGCCTGTAATGTAATGTAATGGGACACAGCCTGTGACTAGTTTTATCAGTGATAACAGGGCGTGGCCAATTTTACCGTGAAATCACCTGCTTTGCGTTTGCCTTTCTGCAATCACATCTTTAAGTCTTTGTTTTTTTTCCTTTATTAAAATATTCCGCCATCAGCATCAACATCACTCTGCATTTTCCCCTGCAATCCATCAAGCATATCTCCACACGCATTATAATTTACAGTTCTGATACCACTTAATGTCAGGAGAATTGTTATTTTGTTCTTTGTTTTTGGACTAATGAAAATGTTTTGTTTGAATTGTTGAAAATTCACACTGCAATATTCATGCATGATTACCATATTAAACGTATTTTATCTCGAATAACAATGTGTAACCCCAGGTATGCCTACAGCACACACATACAGGCATACAGAAGAGAGAAAACAAACAAAAGTGAAGGAAGCGGCTATGTTTTCCAGCTCTTTCCGTAGCCCCAGGAGGAGAAGGCATGGGAACTGGATGTTATTCCAACAGAGACATGTCTCCAGTAGCATATTAACACTGGAGACACATGCACTGTAGAATACAGCCAGACCTGTTTCAACACCGTCGAGCACAGTCAGACCTGTATGAACACTGTGGAGCACAATCAGACTGGGAGCAATGTAACAGCCAGACCTGTTTCAACACCGTCAGTCAGACCTGTATGAGCACTGTGGAGCGCAGTTAGACTGGGAGCACTGTGGAGCACAGTTAGACTGGGAGCACTGTGGATCGCAGTTAGACTGGGAGAACTCTATGAAAACATCTTAGAGATCCCTTCTCTAATGGCGGCTTGACACCTTGAAATGCTGCGGAACAGCTACACTGTAAAACAAAATGTCTGAATTAACAAGTGTTTTAGTCTTGTAATGAAACTTAAAATCTTTTTTTCTCTCAAGTAGAAAATATTAGCTTGTTTTAACTTACTTTTTGCTTGACAAGTGAAATTATCTTACCCCATTGGCAAATCTTGAAATGAGTAGAACTATCTCACCAAATTGGCAATCATTTTGTCTTATTTAGCAAAAACAGGTAAATAGAAATAAGATTTTAAGTCTAAATATAAGACTAAAATGCTTGTAAAGACTTATGTTTCGGTTTTTGCAGTGTATAAAGGAAGGTCACTGGATCTCTGGGCACAAATAAGCATTATCGCTCTCGGCCGGACGCCTCGACCTCCAATCGCACAAAGCCAAGTATCGCTGTTTTAACAGTTAGATATGGATCTGCGTATACCCCTTAGCGTCCACCTGCCTTTTGGCTACGCCTGAGAGAGGTGGTTACTATGGCAACGGCCAGCCGGGCCTGCCGTGTCCCAGGGCATTTAGCTAATGGACAGAATCAAAGTAAAAGCATAAATGCTACACTGTGCTTCCACGTCTCATTAAAACTACCAATAAAGTTGTTGTGTTATTTATATTCACAAAGAACTCCTGCGCTAGTAATGGTCTATAAATTCCCTGCGCTTCTACACACGACATCTTCATATCGTTGGCAAAAAAAAAACAAAAAAAAAACAATCCATTATTCTTACTATCTTCTGCCTATTAGTCTCAAGAAAGGTTTTACATCCTGTAGTAGCACTACACAGTACAGGTATGCATGTCTATATGCGGTGAGTGATTATGCTTCTGTTACCATAGCAACAAACTTGACAGATAGTATATTACTTTTGATAAACTTTTTTCATTTTAGTTATGTGACAAAAAAAAAATTGAAATCATTTTTAAAAATTTTGTTTTTTTTAAGAGATATCTGCTTTATTGAAAGGGAGGAAAAATGGAGGGCAATTATTAGCGCTTGTAGCAAAGTGGCGAGAATCTGAACTGTTCGCAATTCCACTTTTTGACTTTTTTTTTGCAATTCTATTCAATTCCACTTCCATTCACAGCTCTTCCATTTGGCCCTTTTATATGTATTAACGTTGGGGCTCTTAGTCGAGCTGTTGACTGGGCGTTCTTTTCTCTCCGACCCGATACGCTTCTTTCGGTATGTTTGCCCGTTAATCAAAAGCCTCACAAAGCAAAAGAAGGCATTCAGAGAGAAAAAAAAAAACGAAACAAGCTCAAGTCAAAGCGTTCTTTTCAATGCATCTGTGACCTTTGACCACTTCAAGACGACAACATGGCACTGTAATACAATTCCGCAGCGCCTAAGAAAACAGTTTATTAACTGCTGTGTGGTTGCCATAGCAATCAAGGCCGCAGTGCGCGTTTGAGAGACCGTTCACTTACAATGGCTAACAAGGGAAGAGCGTTCAGAATTTGAGATATTTAATAAGGGCTGACCAAAAAGGGGAATCTGCCTTTTCCCAGGTCAAACATGCCCTGCGGTGGAGACATCTCTGTCAATTTTAAATTAACTTTGCTTCAAGATGTGCCACTACCTACCTAGGCAATGCAAACAAAAGGCTATTGAAATTTCACATCGATGCAGAGCTTGTTATTGCTAGTACTTGACTCCACTTTTTAGACTGAGGTTGTTATAGGGTGTAGGATGGGCTACATATGTAAGACCCTGGGAAGATTATTTTATGCCTGAATCTAAACAGTCTGCCTTGCACAGGAAACTCCAGACTTCTAGAGACCACAGGGTTCCTACATTGGTGAAAGAAACCACAGCTGTGGTTTTACCTTAAAGGCCGCAGTAT
>CM056378.1:8937939-9102939 GCA_029718625.1 Synaphobranchus kaupii
AGGTTACTGTCATTACGCTAACTCGCAGTGAATCGGGGTAAATACATCGGGGTGCATGTAAATGCTTTAAAGATATAGATAAAAGACACCGATCACTGATTGGTGGAGGATGGTGGGAGATAAGGAGGGGGAATAAAAGCACTCTAGGTCAGCGTATTAAGGTAAGGGAAGGAATTCAAATATGAGAGAGTGTCAAAATGCAGAATATATAGTTTATATGGTGAATAATTGCACAAGATTGTGTGATGAGGTATGAACGGCACTACAATTACAGGGACTACAGTTTAATCAGCTGTAATGATGTGTGCATGGTATAGTAACCAGCAACTCCTGCTATATAATAGGCCTAATACATCCATTCAAGCCAATTTCCTGGACGGCATAAAGGCAATTTTATAACAGTTTTATAATATTCTACATCCTTCAGAGATGATGGATTATGGAGTGGAACATGTGTCATTATTATCATAACAAAAAGTAACTTGTCAAAGATACATGAGTGAATCCTGGCTAATTGACTCTATATATCAAATAAATGTATAAAATATTGTCAATTGCGTGAGATTATTCCTTTTTTAAATGTGACATAGCACTGTGCACATTACAGTCTGCAGGCAATCTTTTTAAAAGTCTCAACAAAGTTCCCATGATCCTCCAGCTCCAGTGTCCCCATACAGGTATCCCCATAAAACTTTATCGGTATCAGTTTTCATGAAGGTTTTGCACACATATGAGACGCGGTTCATTATGAGACACGAGCCGTTTTATTATCCTCAGGATATGTTTCCATGGCAACCTGCCCAGGTAGGCCTCCGCTTGTTTGAAAAAGAAAAGCCGTTTTTTTCCCCCAGTATATTTACAGAAAGTGGTTCAGCAAACTGCCGAATTAAAAAAGTACTTCTCCCCTCCTGCTCTCCGCTTCTCTCTTGGAGGTAGAGACAGATGGGAGGACAAACAGAAGTAGTACAAGCTAATTAAACCTGAGCTGGAAGTGCCTCCTCTCATATACAGTATTTGCTGTATGTTGTTGGCACTCTAAACCTCTCTGGCTTACCCACAAACCCCAGGAGTGCTTTTGATTCTGGGCCATTTCCAGTTGAACTCCTGCTGTCATGCGACGCTCGAGGTGGCAATAAACTCAGCCACGGAGCTATGCCCCCAGAGGGTTCGACGGAACAGGTGGGGTCGGCGGGCTCCCGGTGTTCCAGCTGACAACTGCAACCTGGACGTTCCTCAAGGTGAATGACCAAAATGCTCACGCAAACTCCTTCACCTGGACTCTGTGACCCCCGATAAAGAAGCTGGTCTATGCTTGTCCGTGGGGGACCAATATCAGTATGCTTATATTCCGTAAAAGAGATGGAATCATCAGTGTATGTACAGACAACTAGGAAGGCCTATGAACAAAAAGTGAGGGCTCGCTACAATGACCCCCACCCCCGACTCTGAATTTGGCATTCTTGTATGGTGATCAGCGGTGGGCGCCAAGAGTGAAACAAAGGGTTAGATTCAATCAAACGCACTTAGCCAGTTTAAGGGCATATGCAATTCAATCCAACCAGACTTGCCCTGGATTAATCCACCAGCGTATCCCTATAAAGTTCCCGTATGCTGTTAAGGAGCAGGAAGTAAGAGGGCCCAGCCAATCAAAATTAGTTTTCACCGTGTGATTGACCCAGTGGGTTGCGTCTGATTGGTCATTTTGTTACAAACTTACCTGCCTCTTCGTGCTAAAGGGTTTTCTTGGGTCACAGATTTATAGGATGCTAAGTTGTTCCATGCTTACATCTCAGCAGAACAGCATAAGGACGATAAGGGTGCCGTAGGAAAAGATTGTTGCTACTTCAAATTGCGATGGGCTCTGAAAGTATAAGATGCCACTTTTCGCTCCCTCACAGGAACAAAATGGCTGCTGCTACCACTGCTGCTACCACTGCTGCTGCAATATTTTGATGCATTTTTTTGATCTGTGAGGTTTAGGGTTGCCAACCGTCCCTTGAAATAAGGGACGATCCCTTATCAGTTCAATAAGGGACGGGTCTTTTATTGTCCAAATAAGGGACGATCCCTTATTTCAAGGGACGGTTGGCAACCCTAGTGAGGTTTGACAGCTCTCGTTTATGACATCAATAACAGCACGCACACCTGTTTTTAATAACATCTTTTAGTAACAGATGTGTGAAAGCCATTAGAATTCACTGAAAACAATTTAGCATTGAAGCGGTAACTGTGGCCTGTACTTGCATTTAATTATTAGTCAAAGTTAAGGACAAATAATGATTTCATCCAGGCACCAGGCACCAGGAAAAAATGGTTGTTGAGCTTAACATAGTTTTTCATATTCTAATCAAAGGGGATATTCAATAACTTCTATGATATTTGTCTTACTTTGTATGAGGGCATGATTTGAAAATTGATTATATGTGCAGGGTCCCTTTAAGAGAGGTCCCGCCTCCATGCTGATGTCATTCCTTTCAGGCCACACCTATTCCTGCTGTTTTTTTCTGTCCTTATAAGAATTAAACAAATCCTTATGGGCAGAAGGTTGGTTTAACTGAATCCAAAAAAACTTAAGTCTGTTTTGATTGAATTGCATATGCCCATAAAGTGACTAAGTGCATTTGATTGAATTTTCGGGGTAAATTAAACACAGGAGGAATGCACAAACCAAGGCCTGACAGCCTCAGGCTAAGTCCTGTGCACAGCGGATGGAAGCTTCTCCCAATAAATCTGTCAATCCCAAGCCAGACAAGTCAATTAGAGCAGTTATCCAAATGTCCAATTGTCCCTGCATAAACCCACATGAATGCTAATTTAAAGGATGCGGAGGACACAATCTGCACATGTGCAGCTCGCTGTGGTGTTGGACGGGCCTGTCAGCTTTCCAAAAAAGTAATTTCTTGATGTTGCTGGAAAAGATAATTTCAGCATGTTTGTGTGTGTATACATGTCCTCACCTTGTGAAATAAGAGCAGGGCGCAATTAGGGTTGCCAGATTCCCGGTTTTGGACCAGAACGTACGGTTTTCAAATTATTTGTACAGGTCCAGTTTGTGGTCCCAACTCGACGATATAAATGTCTGGTCTGAATACTTCATTGACATTTGACCGCTAGTTTGTAATGAAATTCTTCCATCTACACTGTTACACTATTTTTTCTCCTTAACACCCCTCCACCCCCTCTCTGTGTAGGGAAAGAGAGAAGCTTACCCAGAAGCCCACGGTGAGATTTGAACCCTGCTCCTCTCACTCGTCCAAAGATTCCAAAGCGAACGCTACCAATCAGCTGATAGCTAAAGGGCAACGTCGTTATTTTGAACCTGAGGGTTGCGTCGCCAGAGAGTGTTGTCACGGTAACCTGCTACGAGGCCTTCGCTTTACCGCACCTCACTGTGCTTACTAGCGAACTAGCCGAGCTGCACCCGCTACATCCGCAATCAAGCTTCAAGCTTCCCCCCCCCAGTCAGTGAACCCAAACTTTGCCTTTGTGTGTGCGCGTGCATATTTTCAGGGTTTGACAAATTTGAAATCTGGCAAGCGTGGACACAATGTCAGTCGAGGGCACCAATGCCAAGAGACTGCACGCAGTCCTCATTATGCAAAGGCCTATTTATTTGTCCGGCCTGATACACGTTCCACCTGTTTGTTAAGGGTAAATGCTGAAAGCACGCCCCTGCATAGCAATCTGCACAGATTAGCCCCGATAGCACAGCGATTTCCGCCGGCACAGAGAGGAACCTTGTTTATGTAGAAGCCAAGGAACCTCAATCACCGTCACGTGCGAATAACATTTACCGTTTCTCAAGGACGTGAAAGTGGCTGGGGGAAAAAAAGCCACGCACCTCTGCGCAGGAGAAGGTCAACGCCGACTGCCTTCGTCCGCTCGCTCAGGCTTTTAGCTAATTGGTGGGACAGGTCTGCGCATCTATTTATCGCTCGGCTCTGTCAGCTTCCCCGTGATGGGAGAGGATGTTCGAAGGCTCTGTGGCAGTAAATCTGAGAGCAGGGTTTTCAGTGGATATCATTACAGAATGGTGGGAGTGAGGTTAGCCATCTTGTAGCTCTGAATTGTTTATGACGGGGGGGGGGGGGGGGGGGGTTTACTTTGCTGGAAATTAACTACAGCACAACAGCTGTTTATCTTGGATCCCAGTTTTCATACGCCACTTTGCTAATTGGCTTCAGTCGAGTTCAGTGGGTTCAGTTCCATTTTCAAGACAAACCTGCTGGTTTTACATTGCAAGGTGTTACAAGAAACAACAACATGGTCTTCCCACAGGAGAGTGGAGCAAAGCCAGGTCTCTGCATTTGGTGGCTTACCAATAACTCCAGTATAGTCATGCACATATCCAGTGTTCTGGTAGGAGCAGCACAAAAGCGTGACAACTGATACAGGAAATAAGATCTACATGCTCCTGTGTGATTCAAGCAATTTGCATAAATTCCACGCAGGAATAAATCCCCTGAAATGCTGCTGCTGGGGTGTCTCGTAGCCCGTAGAGCGCCGTCCACATGCTCACTGCGAGCCGCGACGTCTTTACCCTCTCTCTCTCTCGCTCCCCGTCCTTCCTGTTTCTCTACACTGTGCTGTCCAATAAACCTGAAAAAGCCCTAAAATATGAATGAAAAACAGTGCTGTGAGTTTTGCACACCTCACCTCTCGGACTGGGATACGATCGACATACTCTACCGAGGCGCAGCACAGACCCCCGGCCTGTCCATAATAAATGCTTTTCTTTCACTACTTTGATTCAGTTAGCTCCATTGCTGAACAAGTAAGAACATCACTGTATCAGACTGTCATTCACCTGAAAGTCAAGTCAAACATCCGTGGAATGGATCGATATTCATTAACAGAGGGGGTGAACAGAGGGGGGTGTTTAAGGGAAGAGAGCTCGGGAAGAGGCTACGAACCCCTAATTGTTTTTCTGTCTCGCACGGGCTCTCGCCAATAAATTACATTCAAGAATTCCTTTCCAGGCAAAAGAGGCTCACTGCTGCGGCTTCCACAGTGACAAGTCATACATTACATTGATAAAACCTTCCTGAAACCAGACCAAGCTTCACATGCAGATTTCATTTGGGGAAGATGAATCACATTTTCCTTGGCCTGGAACAGACAGGTTGCAGTCGTGTTTCTGAGCGGAAAACTTGTTAGTTTTTTTTTCCCCTTTCTGTTAAAGACGGGGCTTAAGCGCTCTCGTTTAAAGTGTGCGGGACGAGATTTGAGAACGGGTTCAGGCCAGCTGGACATGCTCCCTCGTGTCCACTCACCAAAATAAAGTCCAAACAAGAAAGCCGCAGTGTTCCTTTCACTACAATCTTTCTTTTTTCCCCCTCTCTCATCTCTCTATTTTTCTCCTCCGTTTCTCTGTGGAGGGTGCGAGATTGTTCTTGTTCAAGCTTGTTTAGACTCCAAGATCAACGCTAAGCTTTATAAAGAAGCAAAAGAAAATATGGACTGTGAGCTCTTTCTCTCGCCCTCTCGAATTTTCCAAAGACCATTTCGCTTCTTTGTCAGTTGGAGGTCGAGGTCAAATAAACAGTGCAAAGAGACACCATCAGAGTGGTCGTGGGGGGGGGGGGGGGGGGGGGGGTTAATAAAGGAGTTTAGATACCAGTGCATATCCGCACACAACCAGCTACACTGCTAAAAAGGGGTACAAGGTATTCGTTTTTTAATGCTGCAAGTATATGTCAAATACATGAAAAATATGCATTAAGCATACCTGAAACAAAAGTCTAATCACAAATATAAAAGGTTACATGGCAAAGAGAGAAAGAGTAACTTGATCACAAACTACACCCACTCTAACATGATCCTGTAGAATACACAGCCCCTTCGCCTGTAACCACACCAGGGGGATGTTTCTCTTCTGACATGTACATTATTACATGGGTACATTATTACATGGGTACATTATTACATGGGTACATTATTACATGGTGGTGCGGTATAAGAGGAGGGGGTTTGTGCTCCAGAGAGCCCCCAGCACCCCCATTTGAAAGAGGCAAGAGGTAGCAATAAACTCTGCAATAAAGTCCCTGCCATCAGTGTCTGCCTTCATACACACACACACACACACACACACACACACACACACACACACACACAAAAGAAAATGCACTGTAAGTTCCTTTACTCATTTTTAACTAAACTGGCTTACATTCCCCTCATTTTTACACACCGTCTGCTTATTGAGCCGAGTTCTCACTGGGGCAGCTGAGTTGAAGCGGGCGTATAGCAGCCTCGCTGCATTTATTGCATATCGATTTTCTGTTTTGGTCACTTGTGTTTGACGGGCGCCGGCTAGAAAGCTCCTAGAACTCTCTGGATCCTGCTGTCTCCATGGTGATGAAACCTTTCTGCACGTATAGGAGACTGTAGCAAGGCACGGCGCATCAAATGCTGGATTGCGATCGCTAGGCTGACACAAACTTTGCAAGCAGCTATCGCCAATCAATCACCAACTGCCAGAGGAAGGTGTTATCTCGCCAGCTGCTATCACACACGGAACACGGAACATTGCCACATTAACTTTCTTGGCAACACTGTTGGCTTGATATTTTTCACACAATCAACAACTTGTTTTAGTTCTCATGGGTAGTACGACAAGAGCATAACCAAGAGGAATGCAGTCTCGAAGAGCTATGATTTTGTTAACTTTAGCTTACAAGCAACATAAACTCTGCTAAGTAGCTTACTTATGAGGAAAATCACAGCAGTGCACGTCCTGCCACATTTTAGGAATATTTAGAAGCTTCTCTATAACTTAATTTGAGAGTAGCCTACCATGTAGTAGTGACACCATGTACTGTGTAGGTAGTTAGTAAAGTATAATTTATTTTGCCTATATGTTTAATTTACTTTCTTATTTTGGTGCAGTTGTAAGGCGCAATGAAAATGGTTGGCTGTCTTAGGAAACAAGTCCATCTTGTTATGGCTTTGTACACAAATTAACTTGAACAATTCCATTCATGTTACGGGGCCTTGTGCTAGCAAATTACCGGAGCAACATTTCTGAAATGGCAACTCAGGGTGTCATTCAAACGTGAACCCTAAATGGTGAAGTACCATAACATTTTTGGATATCTTTCTTTCTTTCTCTCTTTCTCTCTCATTCCGTTTGCTGCTACGATGAACTGTAGCCTTACATTTCACACTGTCATAAGAGCTGGACAGAGTAGAGGTGGAGTAGGGTGTAGGGTACACCTCCCAAGGGTCTAATCCTAGTACAGGAAAAGTCCAGAAATGGGGCCTTATTTTGTTCTGCCAATGGCATGGCATATGGTATTGCCTTGATGTCTCATCTATGAGAATATTCATACTTGTGTAGTGCCATTGAGTTATTATGCATGGGGTCTTGAGTTGCATCCTGCAGCATTTAAACATTAATAAACATGCCAGCCATGGCTTCTATCTGCTCACTTGGGCAGTGGATGTCCCATGTGCACATGGGTATTGATCACATGGCCACACTAATTCATCACTACCCACAACCCCCTGAAAACACAAAGACCCCCCCCCCCCCCCCCCGATGAAGCAGACAGCAGGTTGAGAGAAAATTTCCAGCAAAAAAAACTTGAAACTCATAAAAACCAGAAAAAAAGAAGCCCCTTGAAGGCCATGGTGCCATTCAACCATTACTTGCACGTTTTTCTTTTTTCTGCGCTTGCTAGGCATCCTACTGGGACCACCCTGCGCCATTGTTCCATTTCTCTCCTCTGTGAAATTGCCTTCTGCTGAGCTTCTTCTAATCGCCTATACAGTTATTCTACCGCCTTTCATTTGTCTGTTCTGCCATTGCCATGACTTTCCCTTCCTTCTGAACAGAATACTAAATTAACACGGTCGATTGGCGTTGGGCCCCCGGAGGAACAGATGATTGAATCTGTATTCCAAACATCAAGAATCATGACTAGCAATTTAGCGCAGATGTCCACTCACTGTTTGTTTTTTGTTTTTTTGTCCCATAAGGAACAGAAGTGATTTTCTCCATGCATTTCACAGCATGTCGCTAAAGCGCTAGCAGGCTAAAATAAATGTATGATGCACGGAACGTTACACAGGAAGCTCTCGCTCATCCGCACACGTGTGTGCACATGCAGGCCCGCGCTCATTAATACGATGTGCAGTGCTTCCTGTCACGCCGTCCGTCCATGGCCACATTATCTTCTGATGATGAAGGCAACACATGCACGCTGGGAGCCTGGTCTAAACGCAGGGATTGGGAGCACCGATTTAAAATTTAAATGCAGTGTGGCCATCTGGAGCTGCGGGGAGCCCAATGTCTCCTATGACACGGACCTTTAGTAGGTAACAGGTGGATGGATGGTGGGGTTGGGGGGGGGGGGTTGTCAAACTGGGGTTGTCAAACTGTAGCACCGAGAGGCCTGCATCACCCTGAACACCGACCCCCATCGCTCTGGAAGATATCCGACCTGTAAAAACGTCTGTGAAATTTGCTGCGTGTCGGTTCGTGAGTGGTAGTTTCCCATGTCGACACATATATTAGGAGAAGTGTATGGCCATGTCTGGAAATATATGGCAAGTGTCTGGAAAGAAGACGTTTATTTAAACGGATTACGTCCGTCTCTGATAGCAGATAGGCATCCACAAGAGGCCAGATTCAGTTCTTTTTCGGATATGCGCACTGTAGCGTCCGGCCCGTAAATGCAGCTTTTAATGCGGTGCACTGAACCAGGCGAGCTGGGCCCGCCATGTAGAACCACTATGAGGTGCACTGAACCAGGCGAGCTGGGCCCCGCCATGTAGAACCACTATGAGGTGCACTGAACCAGGCGAGCTGGGCCCCGCCATGTAGAACCACTATGAAGTGCACTGAACCAGGCGAGCTGTGCCCCGCCATGTAGAACCACTATGAAGTGCACTGAACCAGGCGAGCTGGGCCCACCATGCAGAACCACTATGAAGTGCACTGAACCAGGTGAGCTGGGCCCGCCATGTAGAACCACTATGAGGTGCACTGAACCAGGCGAGCTGAGCCCGCCATGTAGAACCACTATGAGGTGCACTGAACCAGGCAAGCTGGGCCCAGCATGCAGAACCACTATGAGGTGCACTGAACCAGGCGAGCTGGGCCCACCATGTAGAACCACTATGAGGTGCACTGAACCAGGCAAGCTGGGCCCAGCATGCAGAACCACTATGAGGTGCACTGAACCAGGCGAGCTGGGCCCACCATGTAGAACCACTATGAGGTGCACTGAACCAGGCAAGCTGGGCCCAGCATGCAGAACCACTATGAGGTGCACTGAACCAGGTGAGCTGGGCCCAGCATGCAGAACCACTATGAGGTGCACTGAACCAGGTGAGCTGGGCCCCGCCATGTAGAACCACTATGAGGTGCACTGAACCAGGTGAGCTGGGCCCAGCATGCAGAACCACTATGAGGTGCACTGAACCAGGTGAGCTGGGCCCCGCCATGTAGAACCACTATGAGGTGCACTGAACCAGGCAAGCTGGGCCCGCCATGCAGAACCACTATGAGGTGCACTGAACCAGGCGAGCTGGGCCCACCATGTAGAACCACTATGAGGTGCACTGAACCAGGTGAGCTGGGCCCGCCATGCAGAACCACTATGAGGTGCACTGAACCAGGTGAGCTGGGCCCACCATGTAGAACCACTATGAGGTGCACTGAACCAGGCGAGCTGGGCCCAGCATGCAGAACCACTATGAGGTGCACTGAACCAGGCAAGCTGGGCCCAGCATGCAGAACCACTATGAGGTGCACTGAACCAGGCAAGCTGGGCCCAGCATGCAGAACCACTATGAGGTGCACTGAACCAGGCGAGCTGGGCCCGCCATGCAGAACCACTATGAGGTGCACTGAACCAGGTGAGCTGGGCCCACCATGCAGAACCACTATGAGGTGCACTGAACCAGGTGAGCTGGGCCCACCATGTAGAACCACTATGAGGTGCACTGAACCAGGCGAGCTGGGCCCACCATGTAGAACCACTATGAAGTGCACTGAACCAGGCGAGCTGGGCCCACCATGTAGAACCACTATGAGGTGCACTGAACCAGGTGAGCTGGGCCCACCATGTAGAACCACTATGAGGTGCACTGAACCAGGCGAGCTGGGCCCACCATGTAGAACCACTATGAAGTGCACTGAACCAGGCGAGCTGGGCCCACCATGTAGAACCACTATGAGGTGCACTGAACCAGGCGAGCTGGGCCCGCCATGTAGAACCACTATGAGGTGCACTGAACCAGGCGAGCTGGGCCCACCATGTAGAACCACTATGAGGTGCACTGAACCAGGCGAGCTGGGCCCACCATGCAGAACTGAGGGTGCACTATGAGGGTGATAAAAGCCCTGCTCATGGAGAAAGACCCAGAAATACAGCCTTCCACTTTAATATTTACTGCACCTGCACAGGTGTCTGCCTGGGGTACAGGTGTCTGCCTGGGGTACAGGACACACACAAAGTCACTCGATTGTTACACTCGATCATCAGACTCGTCTCTCCCGCGATGAAAATAAAATGAAATGAAATTCAAGGTTTATGTTTAAGCTTTTTTTTTTCTACCCAAATTTTGGTCGTCACAGCAATTCAGTTCCCATTGCCAATGCCAGGCAAATGCAGAGGCAATTTTCCAAATTCTGCACAAAAATTGCACTAAAAAGCATTCTCAGATACAGTATAAATAAGAGCGTAATTTTAGTCTTTACATACGGGCGGACTAACTTATCAGTGATTTGCACAGCCGAGGAATCTCGATTTTCACAGCCGCCGGCTGAGATAGCCTCAGCCTTCGGTATCTGCAAAGCTACAGCGTTTCGGAGGTTGTTCCAGGACCTGAGCAGGCACACGCTGGGGCCTCCTTTCCTCGCTGAGATTATTTGCATCTCGTATCCTTTGATAACGCCACCGAAAGATAAATTAGTCGGTAAGTAAAGTCAGTTCCACGCCGCTCTGCAAGAGGGTTTTTTGCCCTACGCCGTCAAAGTTTGCGTTCGGAGAGCAATAAAGCTTCAAAAGAGCGCGCCAGCTCACCAAGGGGACCTCGTGTAAATTATAAACAATAGAGATGAAAGGCTAGTTAAAAAAAAGGACGGATGGCCAAAGAAGCCGTGTCTTATTAAACACTACAGGCAGGAGATCAAACAGACACTTTACCTGCTGTTTGCACAGACGTCGCCATCTGTTACAATCCAAGGGTCTCAAGGTGACCCCCGTCCCGTGTTTGATTGCCTCTCCCTCGCGCTTTAAACTCGCCGACGAATGTTTGTCTACAGCACACAGAGAGCTTGGACCCAACGATATTAATGTGTTTGCAGATTGGGGCGTTCTCATTAACTCCCTGGCACAGGCTACTCCAGTACAATGTTGTCTGAGTGAGTGACCTCCAGGAAATGCCGTGCACACGACAGGCCAAAAGGAAAACACAAGTAGATTAAAAAAGCGGCGCGATTATATCTCCTTAAATGGAGGACAGAGTGCAAATCGATGTGCTAAAACTGTCATAAAATTCACCCACATTCTCCATAATATGTTAGCACTGGGGAAAAGGGTGAGTGAATGGCCACACTCACTCATGTGGGAACAAGAGCAAGAACATTTTGTTCAGGATATAGCCTATATAACTAGGGATTTTGTTCAGGATATAGCCTATATAACTAGGGATTTTGTTCATGATATAGCCTATATAACTAGGGAGTGTGTTCAGGATATAGCCTATATAACTAGGGAGTGTGTTCAGGATATAGCCTATATAACTAGGGAGTGTGTTCAGGATATAGCCTATATAACTAGGGAGTTTGTTCAGGATATAGCCTATATAACTATGGATTTTGATCAGGATATAGCCTATATAACTATGGATTTTGATCAGGATATAGCCTATATAACTAGGGATTTTGTTCAGGATATAACCTATATAACTAGGGATTTTGTTCAGGATATAGCCTATATAACTAGGGATTTTGATCAGGATATAGCCTATATATAGGGATATATATATATAGGGAAATATATGAAATATTTCTGTCAGGACAACTCACATGTTGAAATAACATGTTTTAATGAATGAATGTACTGCATAATTATTTTGGTTTGGCGCTGAATGGATCTGCTTTAGGTACTACTCTGGCTCACGGGCATCTCCCCGCTAAACAGGAGATGACCAGAACCCCCCCACCCACCCTGTACCAAAGCAGATCCAAACAACAGGTGGAAGCTGGGGTGGTGGAGGGTGATCGTGAATTTGAACGCAGAAACCAAAGCAAACCAGGCAGCAAAACAAATGAGCAGCAAAGAGAGGTCTGATTCTTGGTTTAAAAAGGGACGTCCCATTTACAAGCGTGTGCATGTGATTGGTTGAGTATGAGACCCGCGGTTGCTAGCCGACCAGCAAGATTTTCCCGATAGAACTTGCTATGTGCACGTCGTTCGCGACGCTCATAAGTAAGTTCCTCAGTGTAACCAGGATACGGGATAGTGATGTCACTCATTCACGAAAGCAGCCAAACCCCTCTGGGTGGTATGAACTCCAGGACATTAAACACACGATACAGGTCAAATAGCTATTTTTTTTACATTCAAAATGATTTATGATACAGAAAGCTCATCGTTGCTGGGCAACTCCTGTCCTCCCACCTACACTCCCCAGAGTCACATTTCTCTGCCCCCTCCCCCTTTCAACCAGGCTAGACAAGAATAATTGCAAGTGCTGTCTTTGGTATAATAGTTGTTTAACCTGACAAGCAGAAGACTGTGGACTTTGTGTAGCTATCTCTTCCTTACAGGAGCTGGAGGAAAAGAGGAAGGTGAATTTTGAACGGGTGAATTAGGCTCCTTAACGCTGCAGTGAGGCTCCCCTCTTATTGACTCAAGGTGGTTCAATAACAGGGGAGTGCTGGGGAACATTAATTGCACTGGGGGTGACGTTTTACAGCCACCTGATACAAGAGATGAACAACCAACAGAGCAGAAAATATGGAGGTTGTAGCCGAGGCTAATGGGGCGGTGTGAGGGACTGTAATATCGGCCAAGTGATATAAAGACAGTTAAAATAAGGAGATGGGAAGCTGAAGAGAGGACAAGAGAAAGACACAAACGAGGGACAAATGAGAGAGAGAGAGAGAAACAGAGACAGAGAGAAGATCATGTCGTGTTTTTTCACAGCTCGTTATCAGGTTCTTGTGGGCTGGCGGGGTTTGATGAGCGACCATCAGCGTGCCTGCGCCTCTTCTCTGGGGTCGACTCTCTGGGAACCGCGCCCCCCAACCGGGCTTCCAAGAGCCAGGCATGAGAGGGGGGGGGTCACATGCAATTAAGGCTACAACGTGCAATTAGTGGAAACTGAATGGCAGCATTGTTGAGTTTAATTAAAATCACACCCATAATCAGAGAGGCAGAAAACTTCAATAATTATAATCACACCAAAAAGAAAGTGTCTCTCTCGCTCGCCGGTCAGGGTCCGCGCGCATTGCTTTTCATGACTGAACCCCTAAATGAGTTTTGATTGTTCTGCCGCACTGCATTAGGGCGACGAGGCCGCACGTTTGCCAGCTTCTTTTATCCATCGCCTTTGTGTTGCAAAAAGCTCTTCCGTGTATTCTGTGTAAACGAGGAGTTGCAAACACCGCCGTCAAAACAGTCCGTGGCACGCCTCTACATACAACAAACCATCCGCATTGTGTTCGGCCTGCACAGGGTACAACTACTGGGACATGAAGCACACCACTCTCAAGAGTATTAACCCCGAAACGTGGACCAACAGGACTCAAACAGGAAGGATCTGATTTAGCAGTGTTAACTACACGAGATACTGACATGAACACACTCCTGACAAAGCACTGGTCAATTAAGGCGTTTTTAATTTAGTCACAGATATATTTTGGCATATTTTGTCCTTCGCCAAGAATTCAGTTTATTACGATTGCTAAAATCATATTTTTAGGCCAACTAGCTAAAGTACCTGGCATATTTGGTGGCAATCTGACTCGAAAACTACAAAGGAATGTCTTCAAGATTGATCTTAAAATTCAAGACAGTCAGAATTGGCCCAGCCACAGCAAAGACATAAGTCCTGTTGAAAATCTATGGCATGACCTGAAATATGACGCTTACCATCTAACTCAGCTGATTTGAAACAAATCTACATGGAAAAATGGGCAAAAATCCCAGTATGTGTGCAAAGTTTATTAATGAATCCGATTTAAAGAAATGGTTATATTAAAAATATAATAAGCTTTGTAGCCCATATTTGGTGAACTGGGGGTGGGGGGGGGGGGGGGGGGTTGAAGGCTTTCAGACACTTGCATGACACAGTATGCTCCAGCTAACACAACAGGCATGGGAATTATATCACTTTCCTTTTTTTGCCTGCGGTACATGGTACGTTTCTCCACCATTACCCATCACACCTCCTTTAAAGCTTAGGCCATATAGTACATCAGTTATTTTGCATCCTGTAAGTGTACGGCGTGTCTGTCGCTTTTCAGTTGAACTGCATAATAACTTTGCAGGTTTCCCACAGAAATCTCCGCAGACCCCGCAGCTGTTATTATCTTCAGTACTGTTACATAGAGGTGATTACTCCATTATGTTTATCCGGGCAGTGTGCAGCACTTTCACATGTATTCTGCACGATAGACACCATACACCAAAATACCTATCGTTATCATTATAGATATGAAGGCCAAGCCTTGAATATAGGAGACAATCACACTTAAAGCAGGTGATGGAACATCACAGTTCTGAGAATCTCCCACTTTTCTATTACTGACTGGCGAATATGCTTGTCTCTTGATCAATTCGGAACACTGGAAATACAATTTTGAGATTGTTAACGGTAGTTGGCATGACGACAAGTTAAAAAAAAATATATGGGAGAGCAAAAAAATACACCTGCAAAAATTGATCTAAATTACATCAATCAAACCCTTGATAAGATGGGCAATGTACTGTACATAGGCACTCTATAAATCATGGCCAGTAAGAGCACTCAAACTCAAGCCCGAGGTCTAAGTGCACTGGACTTAGAGGATGTGAGGCCGTGTGCCAAGCAGCTTGTTAACATTTCACATCAAGAAATTACGGGTTGATGAGTTAATTTTGAAGGGGTAAGCTCACACACATGCTCACGAGTATCCCTGGCTAGCAGGTGTTTGTTGCATGGAAGGCAATGGCACCTTCTTTAAATTCATATCAATCTTATAGAAAAACTACACAGTACCATGGTGAGGAGCACACCACGGAGTCCATCTTGGCTCTGGCATCTTTGGTTTTAACACCCTTGGCGGAGTCCATCTTGGCTCTGGCATCTTTGGTTTCAACACACAAAAGGCTTAAGGCTGTTTAACGCATTTCACCAATGACCTGCTGACAGAGTCCAATTTAAAATAAGTTGTGCCATCCACTTTAGCCCCTTTTAAAAAAGCTTTAAAAAAGAAAGCTAAGATCAATACCCCCCCCGCCGAGTAATTCCTGAGTCATTCTTTGGCTGACACTGAAGAGATAAAGTGGCTCGGATCTCTCTCCATAACATTTCATCTTCGGTTTTGTTGCTGTTCTCTGTACTTTTGTACTTTATACACACAGACACACGCACACACACACACACACACACACACTCGCCCACGCACACACGCACACACACACAAACGCACACACAAAACCTTGTCCTTTGCAAAACGTTGAATTTCTCACTTCATTTTAACCAATTAATCTCCAAGTATGTGTCCCGCAGTGGTAATTATTATTATGAAAAGGAAGGCCGCACGCTGTGCTAGCGCGCAGTAATCTCCGTATAGGAGAAATACATTCCATTAGGCAGCGCTGCGAACGGTCTGGATGTTTCCATGGTGACACACACTCTGGGAGGGGAAAAAAACAGAGCCACTTGATATCAGGTTCCGTGGATATCCTGAGCCAACATGCTAAAGAGAATATTATGCACGTTCGTACGGCAAACCTTGAAATGTAAGTAAACTTTCTGACTAGTCTGCTTCATGACGTACAGCTGGTCTTCTCGGGAGGGGTCTCATGCACATAGGTACTAGTCTTCTCTTTCAAGGACCAAAGGTGTGCCAAAGGTGTGTTGCTACCTGCATCGCAACTATCTGAACAACCAAGGAACTCAGAGCCCTTAACAGGGAAAAACAGGCAAATGAAGCTAAAAATCCCTCAGATCCATTTAAAAGAAAGCTATATATAACTTTGTCCTCAGCCGTACACTAGAGGTAAGAACCTACTAATGATATACGTGTCATGAAATGTTTTGCATTGACAGAAAAATGTATGACATTTGTTTGCTTAAGATTCTGGTCCTTTTCACCTTCCTTCAGAGCTTTCTTTGAAGTGATAAACAGAGACATTTTTACACGCAATAATCCATCCATCGTTCCTAACATGTTTGTAATTATGCAGAGTAATGCTCTTTTTTACTGAGCTCTGAAGCTCACAGTTTGTACACAATGGTGAGAATGCCCGGCTGTGCTGATGCCATGGTTACATGCATGTGTAATAGAAAACAATGGACAGCATTCACTAAATGAAACTGAGTTTATTTGATAGAGCTGATACACGATACGCACAAATTAAATCTTCTTCAGCGTGCTCAACGTTAGTGTGTGTTGTGCCTCATATATATGGAATAAACTCATAGTTTCATGAGTATTTAGTGAGCGCTGTCCATGTTTTTTCAATTCCCAAACATTAGTTAATAGATTTAGAGTTTAGCATGTTTCATTTTCTATTTCATTACATGCACGTGTAGTCAAATTCGGGCCGTGATCATAAACAAGTGACAAATACCCATAAGCCCCGGTGTCTGCAGAGAGGCAGCAATGAGGTCAGAGTGAGCGTGAGTTGAGGGTTGTGGATGCCCTTCTACCTGTTCTCACTCACACTATTTTACTGCATAGACTGCATAGGGTGGCAAAGGCAAGCATTCGCTCATTGGATGTCACACAGCATCGCATGTACATCAGCATCTCAAGTTTACCTCAATCAGGGGCAACACCTGTCTGACAGGTACCTCCCCACTGGACCCATGAGGAGTGCATTGCAAAACATGTCTGTCTTAACACGTGTTTTAGTCTTTTAATGAGACTTAAAATCTTAGCTTGTTTTAAGTTGTGAAAAGTGAAACTATCTTACCCCATTGGCAAATCTTGAAATGAGTATCTTACCCCATTGGCAAGTCTTATTTAACAAAAAAGTAATAGAAAGAAGATTTAAATATAGGGCTGATTATTATTTCTTGCTTTTTGCAGAGAGGATGCTAGAGAAAGGGGAAAAATTTTATTTTCCCCCCAAAAAAGCCAATACGGGGATCCTGCAAGACTGAACCTTCCCGTTTTAAATCTCACACCGCTTTGATTTTTAAAGGTGTTGAACAGGTGTTGAACTCACCTGTTCAACAGTACATGACATTTAATAAATGCAGTCATTGCCTTTTATTGCAAAAAGGGTAGAATATGCACGGTAGCACAGTTCAGGAAAGGCTCTCAGCTTTATTGCATCGTGATATAAAAGAAAGGCCACTTGACAGGGGATCGCTAGGCATTACGGGCATTTAGCAGACGCTCTTGTCCAGAGCAACGTACACGGCTTTTGCATTTTAACATGTTAGAATAGAATTTTTATTTTCCTGTGAGGGAACTTCAGTTGTAGTTACCAGCAATAAAAAAGACATAGACAGTGGGGCAGACCCACAACATACAAACAAACATGCCAAACAAAGACATTCAATGGAATCATTAAATAAATTAAATTAATTAAGTGAATTAAAGTGAAGGTATGAGTCGAGTGGAATACAGCCAAGCGTTGTGATGAACAAATTGAGCATGAAAAGCAATACCATTCCTCATCTGCCCACGCTGTGAGATGTCCAGTGTCCCCAAGCTGTAATAGCATAGTATCCATTTAAAAACAGCTGGATGTACACTGAAGCAATGCAGGTTAAGTACCTTGCTCAAGGGTACAACAGCAGTGTCCTACCTGGGAATCGAACCTGCAACCATTTGGTTACAAATCTTTAGGCAGTTTGCAGACTAGAAGTAAGGGGTGGAAATGCTCGGACATTCAGGCAGGAGTTACTCCCTGCCAAGGCACACTATCTTTTTTGAAAAAAAAATTATTTTTAGGGCTTTTTCAACTTTATTGGACGGCACAGTGTAGAGAGACAGGAAGAATGGGGAGCGATAGAGAGAGTCAGAGCCATGTCACAAGGGGTCGAGCGGCCGGATTCAAACCGCCGACATCGCGGTTCGCAATGAGCAAGTTGACGATGCTCTTACAGGCTCTGCCACCGAGATGCCCCCCCGAACACGCCCCCCAGAACACGCCCCCCCCAGAACACGCCCCCCATAACACGCCCCCCCAGAACACACCCCCCAGAACACACGCCCCTGAACACGCCCCCCAGAACACGCCCCCATAACACGCCCCCCAGAACACACCCCCCAGAACACTGTCTTTTAATGCAGTTTCCCCCCTGTTAGCTTTCCCTGCTGCTATAGCATACGGCACAGCTCTCTCTCTGGCCTGATCCTGCCGAGGCCCATCGGGGGCTTCGGTGCGCATCACCACAGCGTGTCAGGAATGGGGGGGAACCAGCGGGATGGGGGCAAAACAGCAGTGCTTGCCCTGTTACTGTCGTCGTAGCGGCTTACGCCTCGCCGCGCTAACACCGTTTACCCTGCCAGTGCTGCCATAATGACTGACACAGGTGCATAGGCTCGCTGTAGGCTTACTGCTCCGACTCCGCCCCAAAGTTCGTTCGATTCCCCATAAAAACCGGAAGCACACTCGGGGAGGGCAGAGCTAAAACTTTAAAGCTAAAATGTACTTTTTGTAAACTTGCGTTTTGTAAGATCGCGCACTAGAAAATGTAAATGATGGCCTTTTTAAAAAAATGTTTTAATCGTGCCTCTTACTATTGCAGTGCACATTAAATTACAAGCCATTACATAGATTGGTCCAAGATTGGTTTGAACCTAAAACCTTTATTTTCTTTCTTTCTCGTTCTACTGAATGACTGAAATTAGTGCACAAAGACAACGCTGTCAGAGATGCATAGAATAAAAGGAAATCGGTCTAAATGGGATACGCATTAAGGTGTCATGGTTTTAATCATACATAACAATGAAAAACAAGCTATTTATTAAAAAACAATAAAAAATCTACCAGCTCTTACTGGCGTTTAGAATAGAATAACTTTTATTTTATTTTATTTTATATACACATCCTGGTACAAGAGGCTAAACCCAGTGTGTTACAGTCACATCAGCAGGGGGTCGTGTGACAGGAGACCAGTACGACTTATTGTCAGACCAATAATCGTTTAAAAACCTGGATACCTGGAGAACCCTTGTATGTTTGGTAAGACAAGGGTTCTCCAGTTGAAAGAGAACCTTTAGGAGCATTTAAATATGAATCAAAAAGGGGTTCAATAAATGCAGTACCCGATAAACCACACAACACAGCTATAATTTGCCACTAGCTTGTTGAAGGAATAAGGAAAAGGGAAACTCGGAAAAGTAATACTTATCCAACTCAACGAAGAAGCTGTTTGAGTTCAAATATTTAGTACATAAAGCATAAAATGATCAGTCTCGGTTTGTAGAACGCTTCTTACTTGTTTATCTAAATTATACACAGCCACAATTCACACTTGTAATATATGAAAGAAAAACCACAGGCAGAAAAAATGAGTTCAATTAATTTTTGGGCCAGTGACAAACCAAGGTAATCTAAAACTGTTCTTCTCTTACCTGAGTCGAGTGATTCCATAAGAACAGCCACAGCATTGGCAGAAGCAACATGGAGAGAGAGAGAGAAAAAGAGGCTTGTGTAAGTTTGCATGAATTATAACACATAATGGTGACAATGGTTGTGCCCATAAAGAGCTGTTAACAATCACAGTAATCAGGCAGCAAAAACGGTGGTGTACATTTAACACCCTACAGTGTTAAATGTACACCATCAGTGTTAGATTTGCACCAACATTTTTTGCTGCGCAGGTGATGCCTCATATTCATTTGTGTTGCTTTGGTTTTATGAACGTGCGTACAGTATTCATTTATTTTACCACTTGAATTGTCCCCGGACGCCTGCAATTTGCCATTAAAACATTTTAATTGCGGTACAATGGAAATTTATATGGGCTCCACCATGTAATAGACTACATACTTGAACACTGGGAGATAAGAATGATCGATGGCAAGAACAAGCCATTCGGCCCATCGAAGTTCATCATTTGCTTGCTCTAAATTGGCTACTGTTAGTATGCGGCACTAAATCAAGCCTGGTGCAAGTACTGCTTTATCTTTAGTGTGGGAGGATTAACGTTCACAACAGGGCACACAGCAAAATTGATGGTGTACATTTAACACCCTAGGGGGTTAAATGTACACCAGCAGTGTTAGATTGACACTGACTTTTCTTTTGCTGTGCACAATAATAGCACAACAGGTTGAGCTTCATAGAATTCAGCCACTGGAAGAATCCCAGAGTTATCCCATAAGCCCCAGAGGCGTCTGTGATGTTGTTTCTGTGCTCCACTTACTCGGAGTGACCATTTGTCTTTCCTTTTGTTGAGGGCTTATATGAGACCTGACTTCAGCAGCCTCTCCCTGGAGAATACAGATAGACTAAAAGCCCGGAAAGGTGTGCTCCACAGTGAGGCCTTGAGGGCATGAGCCAAGAGCATCACTCAAAGGGCAGGCCTCAGACAGACGACAAGGCCTCACAAGCTCAAACACAACCACTTCCTTTCACAGCAAGACTGCTATTCTGTGGCCTTATTTAAAAACTTTGCTACCACTTACAAATGTACATACAGTAGCTGCTTAGGGATGTAGCTGCTCCCGGCATATATAGTTCTATATCTCATGCTAATGCAACAGGTTTATTAAAAATAGAACAAATAATTGTGCACGTTGCGCTTAGTTACTCAATCCAGGAAATAACAACCTAGCACAATAGTGATGATTATGCAAGTGCCAATTAACTGAATTCCCGCTCAGATGCAAGTTGCCAGTGATGTCATTATGTGTGAATGGTGTCTGTTTGCAGTGGGAAGGTTACAATTTATAACTTATAAATACACTTGTTTGAGAAATCTCTATATTAAAAATTTATTAAAAAATCATGAATCATTGTATGACTGCTTATTAGTAGCACATTTTTTACCTGCATTTATTTTTGTTCAGACTGCACAAGAGAACTTTTCAAATAAGAGTCTGACTGATCATTTACCGTTCCTTTCAGCAACCCAACTGATTTAAAGAGATGGAAAACGTGCTTATGTCAAGTGGTTAAGCGAGAGCCAGTCCTGTTATCTGCGTCTGCAAGCAGGAGTTTGCAGTGCTCTGAAGAGCACATTTGTTTCCTCTGCTTTCCAGGAGCACCATAATGGAGCTGAGTGTAATGAGGGCATTGAGGAGGAAGAGGGTCTCTTACAGCGGATGTTTGTGTTTCTGTTTTCAGTCAAAACAATGACAAAAAATGGGGCAATGCAAAACCTTTTTTGGGCTTTTCCCTGCACACGTTCTTCCAAAATTGGAATGCCAATAATATATATATATATATATATATATATATTTGAAAATTTGAAGACAGCCCTTTCTGAATTAATGGGTTGAGGTGCTGGTCCCGGGGTATATTCATATAAAAATGCAAAAATGGTGCGCAACTCCCAATTGCTCTGAGGAAGACGCTGTCAAAACGCAAAATTTATGTCTAAATTTCTTGAGTGGTAGATCTCTTTTTTGGAAGTTGCGGACCATTTTTACATTTTCATATATATATATATATATATATATATATATATATATATATATCAGCTGCAACGTCTGCTGAATTCAGGAGAGCGCTGATAAGCACAGTCTCTCCTCTGAAGCACACGACACCAAGCACTGCTTCTTATCACACCTGCAGTTCGCGAGTCAGGCTCGCAAAGATACGGAGTCGGAGGAAAGCATTCCCCGTGCAACTTAGCAGGTGGACTCGCGGGCGCCCGATCAACCAGCGAGGGTCACTGGTGCGCGACGACGAGACGCTGTCATCACCGGCCCAACGAAACCCTCCCTGGAGCCAATCACGCGTCGCCCTGAGGGCCAGTATTTGTGTTTTGTTTTTGTGTTTTATGGAAATTAAATTACAATCTTGAAAATCATATTCATATTCTTCAGTTAGGTGCTACGCCTTAAAAACATACCAATGAGAAGATGTGCGCCTAATGAATCTAGTAGCCAAAGATATAACACCCTTATGGAAATGTAATATACTGCAGTATATTTTAAATATATTGTGACTATAATTTTGATATATTTATTTTAGTATATAATATTTCCATCAGGGCAGATACAGATATTTTGTCCATTTTTGCCCATAAAACAAGCAGAGCAGCAGAATATGCAAGGTCGTTTTTAGAATCCATGTGCTGAATGGGTGGGAATTACATTACATTACATTACATTATAGTCATTTGGCAGACGCTCTTATCCAGAGCGACGTACATTAGTGCATTTTCCAACATGAAACAAGTGCGTTTTTTTTGGTGGGGGGGGGGGGACCACACGATATCAATCATTGGCGTGCACAACAGTAAGCCAATAAGTAACCTTACAAGTATTAAACTAGAAGCTTGGACCACTTAAACAAGGATTCATAAAACACAATCAAGGGAGGTCACAAGGAGGTAGGGAGGGGTGGAGAGAGGTGCAGCTTGAAGAGGTGAGTCTTCAATCTGCGCTTGAAGGCGGTCAGACTTTCTGTTGTTCTGACCTCCACGGGGAGCTCATTCCACCACCGTGGGGCCAGGACAGACAGACGTCGAGACCGGGTGCTAGTATGAAGTGGGGGGGGGGTACCAGTCATCCTGAGGAGGCGGAACGCAGGGATCTGGTAGGTGTGTAGGGTCTGATGAGCTTTTGTTATGAATTATGAAAGGAAAACAACACACCATCAAATGTACGAGACCGTCATGTGCAGATTGTCATTCTCAATAAAATAAATGGCCACAGATGACAGGTCAATGGGTTCATTTGAGACCACTCCTCCTTCACAAGATCAAAGTAGCTGCTATATATCTGGAGTCCACTCTTAGGTTAAATACTCTCAGTTTAAGGGTCAGGACATGAATACAATTATTAATAATCTCATTGAAAATGATCAAACTAAAAAGCTACGTAGCCGAGAGCTTAGTCATTCCAAAGGCTACATAAACTGACTACCCAGGTGAGCATGTTGATGAACGTGGCCCAACATATATAAGAAAAAAAAGTGATTGGAGCGATTGAATTCACAGAATTCTTATCTTTTTCTTCCCTTCTGTTTTCTTTTTTTTTCTTTCCAGAACGGTCTCTGTCCAATGAGAGATGGCCAGACAACCCCATCTGATGCACCTGTCAGCCACAATGCAAGTGGGGACCCCATGCAATGCACCTGTCTATCACCATGCAAGTGGGGACCCCATGTAATGCACCTATCTATCACCATGCAAGTGGGGACCCCATGCAATGCACCTGTCAATCACAATGCAAGTGGGGACCCCATGCAATGCACCTGTCTATCACCATGCAAGTGGGGACCCCATGTAATGCACCTATCTATCACCATGCAAGTGGGGACCCCATGCAATGCACCTGTCTATCACAATGCAAGTGGGGACCGCTTTCCCCAGCTGGATGTGTGTGAGGAAGTGTAGTTCAGCGTGGTGTCTGTTTTCGGCCCTGTCAGCTGGACTTACATCTGTCTGGGGCTGGCAAGGGAGGATAGCACAGATTTAAAACGTTAGGTAATGTTAGGTAACACAACCGCGTACGGCAATTCTGATCGCAGCGCGCGATTGGCCCAGAGGCACAAACGCCTGAGCGTCATCCCACAGACTTTTCAGGTTGCACGGCAACGCTGCACATCTCCGCGCTCTCTGCACACAAGCACACGCCCACACCCCAATGAGCAAGGACTCATCAGTCAATGTAGAGGTGCCAGCGCCGACCGCACGGAACGGACACATTAAGCAAGGTTATCAAAAGGGTCTCGTTAAACGGTTATCTCTGCGATGCCCGAGTCGCAGGCCCATTAGCAGAGACTCAGGGAGAGGCGGGCGAACGCGGCGCGTAGGGACGGCTGTTGGACATATATATATATTTTTTTTTTTACAGCGTTGGCCCGCCTGTCTCCGGAGAGCGAAACTCAGTGGGGTTACCGTGGTTACCGTGGTATTATTATTAAGAGGGCTCTGACTGCAGGCTCTCTTTCCCGCCTGTTTTGCTGAAGGCGCCCACATTGGCGAGTTCCCGGCAGGGCTCCGCGGATCCCGCCGCGCGAGTGGGAGTGCATTTGAGCAGCTGAGATCAGCAGCCAGCAGCCTCTCATTTTTACAGAAACTTTTTTTAAATTTTATTATTATTATTATTTATTTTATTTTTTTTACAAATTTGGCATCTCCAATCCCACCCGAATCTTGGAATGTCCAATTCGCAAACTATGTACAAGCGTGCTCACATACGCTCCTGCTGCCGGCTCGGGAGAGTGAAGACAACTCGCGTTTTCTCCTCCAAAACACGCGGTGCCCGCCAGCTGCTTCTTCTCACACCGCAGCCACAAGCCGTGCACCTGCAGAGCGAGGGTGGAGGAGACCCAATCATACGCGTGTGCAGAGAGCAAGCCACAGGGCGGCCAATAGGAGTCACTCAGGCAATGAACACTGCTATCCCCGCAGACTGAACCCCTCCCAAATATCCCTTGGGCGATGCAGGGGCAATTGTGCACCGCCCCTGTGAGGCTGCCGGCCACAGTCAGTACTGACATGGGCTGGATCCTTCTATATATATTTTTATGTATATGTACGTTCTGCCAGCATTCAAATGCACTGCAATCATCCTACGTTTGTTACGTACGATGGAACCCAATCATACAGCTGGACATCTGCTCAAGCAATTGAAGACCCTGGTGCTAAAAGTACTGAAGTCACAAAATGTCTATTTTGAGAAAATCAAATCTGAATACTTCTTGTGTACCAAAATACGATAACCTGTTGTTTCCATAGTGGAGAAAAGAGACTTAGGCACCTTTTCTGTTAACAATATTTATAGGGTAGACTTAGCTAAACAAATTCAACATGTTTCTATGCTCAACTACTTGAATTGTCTAAAAATGTGACTTCAGTACTTTTAGCACCCAGGTCTTCAATTCCGCTTACTTAGCTTGCACTGGGGCATTGAAACTGAGAACTTCCAGTTCGAACTCAAAAATACACCATTACAATGCCGCCCACAACACAATACTGTTACTCTCAACGCAAACATGCCTTACACAGGAGAGTGGGCTTAAAAAGACAACCCACACATTTTCAGAACTTGAGTAATTCCACCAATAAGTGACCTACAGGAGTTCAGTTTGCTTTTTTATCGGTGTCATGCAGGCTTCCAAAGTTTTCCAAAGTGTTGTTTTTTTTTGTTGTTGCTATTGTTTGTTTGCTTGTTTCACTTTGCAACTCCCGTTTTGACAAGACCCCTCATCTTCTACCATCTCCTCACCCCACAGCCCTGTTGGACGTACGGTAGCTTGTGTGTGAGTCGGACGCCTCCTAATCTAGTCTGCTCCTGTTCCATGCAAATCGCAGTCAATGTCGGGAGAGAAATATTCTCAGGTAGGGCTTCACCTTGGCACATCAGGGGCATGAGCCTTTATAGACGGGAGATCCGCCCGAAAGCACTACAAGTGTTTATCGGTGTTCCTGAAAATCTCAAATTCAGTGCACTTAAGCCAGCTAATGAAATAGTCTGAATAGCATTCCTACGAGAAGGGATTTGCTGAAAATCCAGGCGGAAAGCTGGGCCTTTTCTGTACTTTAACCAAAATAAGAGTTAGAAACGCATTTGCCGACAGCAAAGATGTATCGCTCCTAAACCAAAAAAATTAATTATGGCCCTTATGTGTGCTTCATTCGTCATATGGGGCTGTCGCACAATGCCGTGTCCATCTTCATCATGCGCACATTTTTGCTGCTCTGTCTTTACAGTAGCCTACCGTAGGATCTTCAAGATTCGACTGCATCACAAATAAAGGTTTTTCAGAAATGCTAGAAACTTGTGAAAAGTGACTTAAAATTACACATAATTTAAGAATATTAATATTAATCCCCATATTGATTAAAATTGTATACTTACCTTATGCTAGCCTTATAGGTTCATCTTATTTTGTATAATCCTTTGATTAAGTTAATAACTAATAATGAAATCAGAGGTAAAAAACATAAGTATCATTTTTTTAATACTCATAGTTTTTCTGAATGATACATACCATTTTTAGTGACATGCTATCATTGTTTGAATTTTTAAACAGTTTGCCTATGATGTTTAATGCTTGCCTTTGTTCATTGGTGAAAATAAGTAGTTAATAAGGCATACAAACAAAATCTCCCAAAATATTTGCACGTTCCAGACTTGTGCAGCCAGGAACCCTGTTTATCCCAATGGCATCCATTTTGTGGTTCACGCCAAGATCCTGGCATTCATTATTTTGATCACATCTGCTGTATCGTTGGATTAGTACACAGATAATCCATGATTTATCTTTTTTTTTTTAACAGATCTCAATATGTGACATTCTCACCAATTATTAGGCTAACCTGAATTCAACCATATTTGGGATAATGCCAAATCTGATTGATACCCTGAACCCTGCTGAGTCCAGTACTTTACTTGCGGTTTCGTCCATTTCTATGGCCCCTGGGACCTGCAGATTTAGCGGAAGAATCAGGATATTTTGCTGGAAAAGCAGAAATCCAGCTGTAGGAATTGTTACAGTAATATCTGGGTTGCAATGTAAACAGTTTATAGCAGAACTACAGCAGCAGTGATCCAACAGAAGGCAGCTACATTCTCAGGCCCTGTCTGAAGATGTCAATGTGGAGGGGGAAGTTCTCATTACTGTTGCTATGACAGCACTTTGAGACTTTGCATGATGTTCCCTGAAAATCGCCATGGCAATGAAACAGTGAATACACACAAGTTTCCTCACAAGCCTTGAACATGTTCTGCGCAATACAATCTTGATGAGCTCTGACCTAGACAAATCTGGATCATTAAAACTATTGCCTCAAAGGTCAAAGGGCAAATTACCGAAAACATTTTGTATTAATCAACGCACATGCTCGGTCTCTCTCTCTCTCTCTATCTCTCTCTCTGTCTCTCACACACACACACACACACACACACACACACACACGCGCACATGCACATGCGCACACACACACACAGTTTTCTTTAGGTGTGTGTCACTGAGGGCCAGAAGCATAGAGGCCATGACTAATCCCCGCTACTTCATTCCCAAAGACAGGAAGAGATGAGGAGAAAGTGTAAAATCGTGTTGACAGAGTAAGATTAAGACACTAGCATCGCAAAAGAAATGGTGGAATACTTAAATGGGATCATTTCTAAAGCCCACAGGGCTGAATTACAGTCTACATTAGGCTCTTTCCCTTCCTCCGCACTACATTGGAATGTAATTATTCTTAATCCACTCCTGATTACAAGCAACATACATAGTCCCAGTTTATTACATTATTAAATCAATATGAAAGATTAACATCTCAATCTAAAATTAACAGTAACAGAGGTAACTTTGCCTCCTAATCCAATTCTGTTCAGATATACAAACTATGAATTAAATTAATTTAACAACAGAAATACAATCCAGTTGGAAGTTATATAATTCATAAACAGCATTAATTAATATCCTGAGAAAATGTAAGGCTAGAACTTTGAAGTGCTTGGCTGGGTGGCATCAAAGTAGGATTTTCTGGGAGATTACTGTCAAATTAAAAATGCTGTCTGTCAACCTGCCAGGGATCTCTCTCAAAATACTACCACAGAGCAGAGATTTCATATTTCTGGTAAATATATTTGTTCTTAGATTTCTTTTTATTCTTTTCTTTGAATAAAGTCTTTAGAAAAGAGAACATCTCATTCAGTCAGCTGCAGACAAAAACTGCTTGGATTGAAACGATAAAATAATTGAAATAGCTGAGAATTATTATTATTATTAATGTAGTGACATTTCTGTAAAAAACCTTTTGCCTTTTCTGGGTCAATACCTGATTACCAAAACGAGTACATTGACACTTCATACTGTATATTCTTTGGAAAACTGATCAGTCAATTGGTTCTGTCTGTCCTATCTGACACCTTTAGTGACTCCTATTAGTCAACGATGGCTCTTTGAATTTGACGATCTCAGACCCATTCATAGTAGTGAACATGTCTATGCTCTAACTTTCACCAACAAAAAAAACCTTAAAGGAAGCGATGTGTCAAGAAATGTATAAATTACCGCCTCAGAGGATATGCATGTTAAAAATGTTTTCAAATTCCAAGTTGGGGAAGACCAACAAATACATTTTTATGTGTCAACCATTTCTATTATGAAGGAAAATACTGGCTTTGGCTGCTAGCCTATATCTTACAGAGCATTATGTACACACCCCAGTGTTTATGCTTCCATTTAATAATTGTGCCGCAGCTTGTTTGCAAATAGCAAATAAAATGGCCAAGTGCCATCAGATATATTTATTTTATGAAAAGACCATGGCATTTTGGCAGATTGAAATGTAAAAATCTGATGGTGTGGCACGAGGCCCCAATGGAGAAGCACAAGCGCATTGATGTCAAAAAAAGTTTAAATGATCATTTTCCGCACAATGGAAACACACAACAACCAATGTCAGAAGTTAGAGTTCATTCCACATTGGTGTGCATGTGGTACAGACTCATACCGGACACTTATTTAAAGTGTCAGTATAGTATGTCATAAACTAGGGCTTCTCGACTCCAGGTCCAGCGGGCCACAGTGTCTCCAGGTATTCGCTCCAACCATGCACCGTACACCACCTCATTTCACTAATGAGCTTATACTTTCTGAACCAAGAAGGTAAAACAATTACCGACATGAGGTGGTGTAGTGCATTGGTTGGAGCGAATACCTGGAGACACTGCGGCCCGCAGGACCTGGAGTCGAGTAGCTGACATAAACTTAAGCATGCCTTTAATGCACACACTATTGCCTGAAAGGTCAAAGGGCAAAATTACCAAAAACATTTTTGTATTAATCAACACACATGCTCTTTCTCTGTCTCTCTCTCTCTCTCTCTCTTGCATGTCCACGCACACACACACACACACACACAGTGTCACTCGATGTATAGAAAAAGACCAAAAGCTCCCTCTGTAACGTCAATCTGCCGGGCCAGGCCACTCCTGGTGCTTTTCCTTACTCAGCACAGGAAATGAGCAGTCTCTGTGGGCGTGTCCTTCACCTAAATCACCCTGCCGGGTCCTCCTCATTTTCCGTTTTCCTCAAAGGGGTTAAAACCGCATCCTGTCAACTGCAGCCTGAGCAGGGAGGAGGCCCTCATTGTGTTCGTAAAAAACCCAAAGGTCGCGGCGATTCCTGTTGACGGCCCTCGCTTCGCGCACGGAACACAATGCCCTGGCACCTGGCCAGGGCCGTTAGGATTTCCTCGAGCCATGGCGCAGGTGAGCGACCTGACCGACGTTGACCCCCCCCCCCCCCAGCCCTGCGTGGGCTGCAGTGGATCAAACGAGGATACGGTTTGCTCCGCTCTGACCGCTTCGAGTCCCAGAAAATGGCCATCCCCCTCGCCAGTTGGGTGAGCAGATTGCGCTAATGCACAGAACTCCGAACACCGGCTCATACATTTCCGCCCATACCCCTCCGCGTGACTGGGCTCTGACGCTCCCCTTCATTTCATATACATAATATTCATTGCTTGAACATTATGATATTTTTTTCAGTCAGTGAAGCACGGAGCTGGAGTCTCCCTTGTCAATATTAAATGCTTAAAGCATACCTACACTTTCATTAAAAAAAGATCTGAAAAGGTATGAAAAACACTCGCCACTGGGGTGGTACACTACAGGTACATAATACTGTACCCCTAGCCAGAAATAAATAATTAATTTGAACCTTTCTTGCTTTGCAAATTGAACATTATTGTTTGTACTTTCAGGGTACATTTGGGAAATGTGTTCCTTAAAGAAGAAAAATGTGTGTAGGGTGTTTCTATGAGAAGTGATCACTAGTCACCCATGTTATGTACAAATACAAACACTTTTGAAAGCATGTTTCTCAGAACTGTAAAATAAAGTCTTAGAAAATGAATGCATTTGATTGGACGTACCAAGCACACAGAAGATGACTTTTATAAGGCCGCCTTATGATCGCTTCCTATGTCCGACTAAAAAGCATTTAGACGTCGTTTTATTTCAGAGATGAACTCTCAGTGCCCCTCCACTGAAGATATACTGTCGCCATAGTGGGGTCTGTGGCATATAAACTGACAGAAACAGCTGGGTATATAAAGATATATTGGCCACAGTGCCAAAAGACCCAGCTTTGTAGCATAGGGGACAGACCTGGTACTTATTCACTGGCTCCAGGGGGTGAAATCACCATCTGTAATTGGCTCATTACTTCCAGCGAAGCCCCCGTGACATTAATGACAAGCCCTGTCATCCTTTTCAAATGATTTCATTTGCCGGTGCTAAATTAGTTCTCGGCTTCTAATGATGACGGATGAAATTCATATCATGTCTGACTCTGTAATCTTACACAAAAAAACACCAATCAGAAACTAAAGAGCTACAGCACATTAAGGATATCTGGTAGCTTTTCTTTTTTTTTTTTTGTCCATTTAGTTAAAAGGACATGCATTTATCATAGATTGACGTTGTCTGGATTAAAATGAGAACAAACATATTGAGAGTTCTCCGTCCGGGTTGTTAAGGGGTGTAAGTTATTTGATTAAGAGATGAATTGTACGTCCCATTGGATGGCGGTGGTGGAATGGGGTGAAGGGAGGAGGGGCTTGTTTCACTATCCGCCTCCAAATATCTCTGAGTGACGTCATTTCTTTGGGACGTTGCCATTTTCTACCAGGCTCTATTAAAGACACCTTTTATGTCTTCATCAACACCCACTGCCACGGGAAACGGAGGGTTGCCAGGAGACCAGGAGAAAATGACGCAGCAGGTGGGAAGCTGTCCGACCATTTTGTTCTGCGTTCGCTCTCTTATCACCAGCCATGAAGTCAGATCATGCGTGATTTCATCTGTTCATTTGGTACAGCAGAAAAGCTAACATTTTACAAGACTGACAGATCCTCATAAGCAAAGCATACCTGCATCTTAAGGGAGTATTTGTCACATTTTTCAAAGTGTTATAAATAGTAAGTCCTTACTGTTGTAAGAATACCAAGTACGTAATATGGTATACACATTTTTATAGCTATAGAAATTGCTAAACACCAATGCTAATTCATTTTCTTTACAACTTCAAGGTCATCAGTAACCAAAATCGGTAACATTTACTTGAAGTATATGCCATTAAGACAAAAA
Organism: Synaphobranchus kaupii; assembly: GCA_029718625.1. Lineage (NCBI taxonomy): Eukaryota > Metazoa > Chordata > Actinopteri > Anguilliformes > Synaphobranchidae > Synaphobranchus > Synaphobranchus kaupii. The sequence continues at coordinate 8,969,354 of CM056378.1, forward strand.
AACCATCATGACATAACACCTGTCATTACCAGCCACAACAGCATACTACAGCTCATGGCAACCATCATATTACTGTCATAATGCATGAAGCAGATTTTATAAGATTATTATGGCATACATTACGTTAGTGCAATGATATCTTCCGCAAGCTGTAATATGCTGTGATGGACCGGTTATGACAGGTGGCATGTCACACTTGTGACAGCGTAATTTCACCTCAATGGCATATGGTTCAAGTAAAGTGTTGCCCCAAAATCTCCCACACCAATAATGCATTCCAGGCTGAAACATGAGGCAGTAGGGAAAGAAATGAGTGGATATTCTCCCTCTTGTGTAAAAGTTTATATAATACCGATGTTGCCATTGCTATGGACATAAAGAAATGAATATATTCAGGATAACTGCATGCACATGCCATCATACCCAGCAGTCAAATAACTCACAACTAATTTGTAAAAAAAAGAAAACAAACACAGTCATCCATACATATAGCTCTTCCCTGGCCCACTTTCCAAAAGTGAATTATTTGTGTTAAGCACATTTACTTCACAGAACAAGATTCATGCCACCTCACAATTTTCAGAGACAGTAGAATGATGGACAATGTTATAATCTTGGACTTGGGGTGAAAATGGCCATTAAGTCATGTGCGTTTCCTCCTGTTATCTGTCGATTAATAAAACACTGTCAGTATACTCAGCCGTTTGGGCCACGGTGTGGAACAATGCACCGGGGTATCAATAGGGCATGATACATATATAGGTCATTTAGAATTCATTTCCTCTCGGAATCCTGTTTTCAGTTCATGTTCAAAATGGCAGCCGCTCAGTCAGAGGAAGGGGCCATTTGGCTGCAGCCTCTGACTAACTTTATCCGCTCAGTCAGAGGAAGGGGCCATTCGGCTGCAGAGATCAAAATGGCAGCCGCTCAGTCAGAGGAAGGGGCCATTCGGCTGCAGCCTCTGACTAACTTTATTGGCAGGGGGAAGGGCCCCTAGTGCCCTGGTGCATTTCTCATCGCAGCTGATTCGACAGTCCGGTCAAACAAGGAGACGCCGCCAGCTGCCTGTTCCAGAAGGAGCTTCCTCCTTTTGGACAGGGGGGCCACATTCCGGCTTCTCAACAAATCACTCCTAGCTTTTGTGTTTTTTTTTCATTTATTTTTTTGCCATTTCACATAATGGAAGGCAACAAACGTCTGGTTAAAACCAGCTGACACCACAAACCTCACCCTGCCACTGACCTTCCCATTTTACAGAGAAAGACTGCAAATTACTATTATTATTAATATTAATATTATTATTATTATTATTATTATTATTATTATTATTATTATTATTATTATTATTATTATTATTATTATTATGCAAACTATCATTCTAATTCATATTTGTAAAGTGGGAGTTCTACAGAGATAAGTTTACATTTCTATCTTTTTTTTGCCTCAGCCCCTGGACCCTTTAAAGAGTAGGTTTTTTTGGAATGTTTGTTTTTCTATAAATTCTAAGTCAGTGTTCTAGAACTCTAGAACTCATGATTGTTACATCGGCATTAGAATGTTCAGTTAAGGACATTCTAATCACGTATTTTGTGATCTTGCACCGTAAAGGGTTAAATGCCTTGTGTGCAGCACTGCTTCATGTTATTCTAGAGAGCGCACACTGTATACATTCAGCGCTGTGAAACACTGCTGAAGACGCCCCATGGGTTCAAGCTGTTCTTCACTTGCACTCAAATTAATTTCAAGTGTTATTTAATTTTTTTTACACGAACACAGCGAGGCCAAGTGACGTGAAGTGAAGGGAAAAAAAATGTGCCTCAGCAAAGCCGGCACATTTTATCCTAAAGTGATGGATTATTCAGAAACTTTGTCAATGTGACATCCATGTACCCTGTGACTCAGCAAAGTAAATCAGTTTAATCAAAGAAAACATAAGTAAAACCCCCTAGCACATCACACAATATAACCAGTCCTATATACAAGTCCTTGTACTGCGAGCTGAGAGACTTAGTGCAGATGCCGTTTACAGAAATGGATCTTGGGCATTGGAAATGAGGAAATAGACGTGGACCTTGTATAGCACCAAAAAAAAACAAAAAAAAAAACAACAACACCCCAACTGAATAAAATCAATTTCAGCAGCATACTTAGGAACATAGCTGCTGTGGTTCTGCCCTGGCAGGATTACCACAACATGAAAGGGGACAGATATCATTGTTGAAGGTGGTCACCTGACCACCTGTAAATGTCAGCAAATAACAGTAGACAGACTTCCCACTGCCCTGATTTGGAAAGGAGCTTAGAATGATAGTTAAAGGAAAACACCCAAAATTGGTTTTTGGTAAGGCTATTTACATAACTACAACAACCAGAAAAGTCTAGACTGAATATTGCCCGCCCTGGGCAGTGGACCCCAGTCATTTTGCAGAATAAAAGTCACTCCTACCCACAGTTACCACCGCAGGCCTTCTGTTTCTCCCTGTTGAGCTGGACAAACTTTACACCGACCAATAACTCAGAAAATGAAGTTTTGCGTTTTCCACTCTCACCAAAATAAACGTCTCCGTGTTGCGCAGTCCAAGTTTAAAGAGAGTGTCAGCGCGCTCAGATTGATCGCATTTTATTACGCTGAAAGGTTGAATGTTCTATCTGTATCAGTTGGATTTAAGGAGAGGAAATGTCTCTTGGTCAGTGAAGCCGAGAGCAGACGTGTGATTAGCAGCCAAAGAGGGCTGAACGATGAGGAGACGTTTCACCGCAAGCTCGTTTCACTGAAACTAATCACAACTGGAGCTGATATTTCAACCAACGCAGTCACAAACACACACACACACACACACACATAAACACACGCTCAGACACTCACAGACACACACACACACACACAGAAACAAACACACATGCTCAGACACTCACAGACACACACACACACATACAGGTATGCTTGCATTCACAGAAGCCTATGCACACACACATAATTTCATCAGGAATGAGTCAGTGAGCTATAATTTAGTAGGAAATGCAATTAGATCACAGGCACACTGGGGCATTCACATCCAGTCTCACACAGCACTAATCAAATGAGGGTAAATAACTGCAAGCCCAAACAGTCCCTGCTGATAAGTCAATCAAGGCGGGTATATTATATATTTTAGTTCTAAGATGCGGAAAAAGCTTCTTCTGCTGATGTTCTCTCCAGAGACAGCTATTTATTGAAATATGTCACACATATGCGTGCGCATACACACAAAGATGTATATTTGTTCACACACAGTACACACACACACACACACGGTCTCATATTAAGCTCTAACATGGCAAACATGCACACACATACACGTTCATGCACAAATACATGCATAGTCATATAGAGCATACACACAGACACACACAAAACACACACATCCACACACACACACACACACACGGTCTCATATTAAGCTCTAACATGGCAAATATGCACACACATACACGTTCATGCACAAATACATATAGAGCGCACACACACACACACACACACACACATTCACGCACACAACACATAACCACACACACAACACACACACACACTCACTCAAATTAACACCCACGTTCACTTAGCACATTCACTGAGTTTCTACATTCTCAGTAGTTAATAGCAGAGATCACACTGCTGTACTGGCAGTTCAGCAATGGTTCCCTTGACAACAGAAAGTTCCAGAAGTGATGAATGCCGATTCTCTCTGGCAAAACCCACTATTGTTGAAAATATAAAGAGGACCTGACAGACAAAACCAGGCTCTCGCACAGGTGGCCTGAAACGGAAATAATCAGTCTTAATTTGGTGGAGCCCACAGCCAATTTCGAATAAAACATATGCCCTCGGCAGATGACAGCTTGCTCCCAGCATGCATTGCGCTCTAGAATTGCATTTAAGTCATTTGAATGTATCACACTCCTGCTTTTTCATATGAAAAGGTAACCGCGCTTAATTAGATAAAGTTGCCGCTGGAAATAAAATAAGTGCAGAGGCAGAAGCAGCGGCACGGAAACGCAGCTGGAAAGAGGGCCTTACTTTTCTTTCCGCAGGGGTCAAAAAAACAACGAGGCGTTGAAGGAGACAGAGAGAGCATAAATACGGCGGTGGAAAAAAGTTGGGCCGCTTTAAGCAGCAATCAGTAATCACATGGAGAAGGGAAGGGAGAGTGAGAAAGCGGCCTATTGTTTATTATTGCTTTAGAACGGCACTCAGCTCAGCGGTGCTCATAGAGCACGCCGCAGAGCACACCACCAAATCGCAGCCAGTTAGCAAAGCGGGTCCAATTCCGTGTCCTCGTTATCAGTGGGTGACCCCCCCACCCCACCCCCGCGGCCACCTCAGACCACGCATAACTTTTTTCAGCCAGACCAGGAGCACGACCCTGAATGCCTGCAGTCAGACGCCATGTAACGGCAACGGCACGCAACGGCACGCAACGGCACGCAACGGCACGCAACGGCACGCAACGGCACGCAACGGCACGCAACGGCACGCAACGGCACGCAACGGCACGCAACGGCAGCCCCGTGTACTGCACCAATCACACGAGCCATACGAGCGACCGAGCGGGCTTATCAGAGGAGACAGAACACACTCATTTATTTTATTGTTTATTTTCTAAAGTTATATTTCAGGGCTATTTCAGGGCTTTTCGGCTTTATTGGACAGCACAGTGTAGCGAGAAGGGAAAGACATGCGACAAAGGTCGCACGGCCGGATTCGAACTGCACGCCGGATTCGAACCACACGGCCAGATTCGAACCGCGCGGTGATTGACACGGCCGGATTCAAACCGCCAACGTCGCAGCTCACAATGAGCATCTCAATGTTGTTTTTACAGGCTACGCCACGAGACACCCCCAACACACTCATTTATATAAGGGGTAGTGTTCAGAAAAACAATGCCCCTGACCTTAGGGTTACGGGCTTGAATCTCAGACCTTTTTGGCCTACAGATCAGTAAATATGGTAATTGAACTCAGTGCCTTTGCATTGATCATCAGTGCAGGAGATGGCCATCCTCATACGGATGCATACGAACTCCATCTGACGTCACTCTGCGCTGATATCTAAATGCTACGCCCCCCTCCTTGTCACAAAGAGTGCACTGTTGACATATTCCACTGAGAGCGAAGAGACTCAAATGGATTAGTCTCCTCGTCCTCTGTTTCAATTTCCACTGGGTGGATGTTCTAATGGATGTTTTGTTGGGGCCTTGTTTGACGTTTTGCGATTCAGACGAGAGAGGCAGTAATCCTGGCGGACATGCTTAATTGAGGATAAATGTCTATTTTCCTCTCCATCAAGAGTGACACATGCAATTTGGCCTCCTATTAACTTACACAAGGAGCCATGATGTGTGAAATAGAATTGAAGTAGACATGGACGAAAACAAAAAGCCGTCAAGTCTGCGATCAACACATTCCATTACCGTGTCAAATTCATCATTTAATTCGCCGTAGGAAATTTTAAATGTTTAATTATGAAGAATGCAATAAAGGCATGCAAATGCACATGTATTCAGCATGCTGGTTCTTTAACTAAGATTAGAATTTCAAAAGTATAGTCAAACTGTTTTTCCACCCACACACACACACACACGCACGTGCACACACACAGACACGTGCACACACACACACACACACACACACGCACGTGCACAAACACAGACACGTGCACGCACGCACGTGCACACACACACAAGATGCCACTCACATATTTTGTCAACCCGACTGTCTATTCACCAGAATAATAATCCAGAATAGATCAATCACATCCTGATGTCAAAAGGCTTCAAAGGGTGACCAAAAATATGCTGTAAAGGTAATAACGATCAAAGGTTAAAAATGCTCTCGCGCTCTCTCTCCCTCTCTCCATTTCTCTCCCTCTCCCTCTCTCTCCCTCTCCCTCTCCCTCTATCTCTCTAACTGTAGGCTGTAGGAGCATTTGATCGATGGAACTTCAAAAGAGTGTAATTATAGAGACCTTCCTGCTCAGTTGACACACAAAGAAATGTCTGAAACAACAAAAGCTTCTCTTGAAGGGGACCTGAAATCCCCATAGAGACCCGGCCGCCTTCCTTTGAGTGGACCCAACACCTGTGTCAGTTTGTCAGATCATAACAAGGCTGTAACCATAATACACATTTCCCCCAATATTCAGATATGATCAAAATCGTCTGCCAATATTATTGGCTAATGATTGTATTCATTTATTTATTTATCTTTTGATATTCTGTAGCAGCCAGCTATGTATTACCATCTGAAATAATCTTTAAATATTACACTAGCAAGTAATGATAATTGTTACCATCAAAATAAAATGCGTCTCCTTTGCGTTCGTCTAACAGGAATATAAGTGCACCACATTGTTGTTGGGACACTATTAGTGTGCACACCATGCACACAAAATACAAGGCATCCTTCTCTGTCTGATAAACTGTAATTGTGGAAAAAAAACCTTTTCAAGAAGATTTTTTTTTTTGTGATGATTTATGGTAATTTTGAGATATTAATGTTCGTCACATTATGAGTGAGAAAGGAGCAACTTTTGAAAGTTAAAGGGAAAGTCACAGAAATTACACAATTGTCTCTTACCATGAAAGTAACTAAGACCAAAGGAAACTCGAATCTATGCTTTAGATCAATAATGATCTAAATATCAGTCAATAGTCAATAATGGCAGTCAGATTTGCCCAGCTTCCTACCAAGTCTGTTATCCTTGATTGGTAAATTGGGTATCACATCATAAAACTGAGTATAATTGTAAAAGAGGACACAGCCTTTGTTGTTTTGCAAGTCATGGTGTTTTTTTAATCATCATTTTTCTTATACTTGTGGACACTTAAACCATGAAATCAATATCTTGACTTGTCTTCATATTGTAATACATGGAGTTCTCAGGTTAATGTGGTTGACATGCTACTTTATTTCAGGATTGATAGTATAGAGCAGAGCCATAATTACCAGTAGGTTACATTTGATCCTGTGCTTACTGTTCTAATATCAAACCAGTAGTTGCTATGGCTACCATCATAGAGTTATCAGCTTAATGTTTTTCAATAGAGAAGAAATATCTATAAAAATAGATGTTCTTTAATAAATATTATCATAGTACTGCTGTGAACATATGCTCATTAACACTCAGATTCGCCTAAAACTTGTATTTGTAAAAATGTATTTCATCTTGCACTCCACCCCCAACCCCAGGGATATATTGTGCCCCCCAACGTTGAATGGTTACGGCCTTGTATCACAACAACTCAAAGTGACCAAAAAGCACTAAAAATACAAGAAATATATTGAAGCTATAATACAAAGACATCAAATACAGATGACTGCATGCACATATGTGTGTATGTGTGTGTGGGTCTGTGTACATGGCCTATGTGTGTGTATATGTGTGTACAACCTTCAGTATAAACTCCCAATAACACAAATGACTAATGTTCTCCAAAACATTTATATAGAAACAACAAGATATAAAGAAAATAGTATTGAGATATTTCAGGCCATATAAACGTTCAGCAATTTATTTCTGTTCATCAAGGATTCCTTCAAAATAATGACTTTAAAGGTTGTATCAGCGATTTTGGGTGGAAACATAAATGATCACATTCATCTGATTTTTCCTCACGATCCGCTAGCTGCCCGCCCCATAAGCAGGCCGTCAAAAAACCGCGTCTCTGTAGGCAGCCTATGCTCCGAGATCGTACACAAAAACAAATGGTACTACCAACCACTCAAAACCAAAATAAACAGTATTCCAACCAATCACAATGATCTGCACAAACGCTAATACTCTTATCTCGCTGAAATCTTGACGGATTTACAAACGGTTTGGTTTCTTACAAACGTTATTAACGTGGTTATAATTCTGGATGCTTGAACACTATTTTTTTTAAACATAACATAATTATTCATAAGTATGTTTGTTTGGGATTTCGCTTCAGAAGTGACGTCACCCAAAATCGCTGATACAACCTTTAAGTGTGGAAGGGAAAATTAACAGATCCCATGCACACAGTCTTCAAGTGATGGAGTGTGCTAGTTTGTCCAGAACATTCCGAAAATGTTTTCTTGTATTTCAGACAAGTTGTGTTTATGTAAGCCTCAGTCCAGCTCTCAAACAGAATAGGAACAATATTCTGCTTGTGCGCATGTGTGTGTGTGTGTGTGTGTGTGTGTGTGTGTGTGCGTGCGTGCGTGCGTGTGTGTCTAATGGTTGTTCAAGACAGCTATCTCTGTACCCTACTGTATATGCATATGGAGCATGGTGGACAGGAGCATGATGGGAACAAAGCTAATGGGGGTATTTAAGGCATCTCCTCACTCACCCATCTATTAGCCATTGTTCTCGGCGCCATTTCCCTGGGGGACTGGTGCCACACGTGGGCCAACATTGGCCAGGTGTCAGCGCTGCATGGATCATGTGACGGCAACAAGGATTTATGGGAAGGGCCTTTTACCCCCAATGTCCTGTAACCTACCCGGCAACAGGGCAGCAGCGCGGATGCAGGGAAACAATGTCCCTCTCGCGTGCCCCCCCGTCTGTTTCCCGCAGCCACCCTGAACTCCGGCCAAATGCCACATGTCAGCGTCTCTGGTGGGGTAAGGCCGCCGTTCTCACTGCGAGAGTTAAGCACGGGACTCCGTAGTCGGACTTAGCGCTTAATACGGCTGACAACAAGCCAAACCAAATTAAGGCTCCGTGCTTTATTTTTTTTTGGATCTGGCCTTGGATAAGACAACGCAACGGTTTTCTATTTAACCTATATTTTCATTTCTCAATGATGAATATAAAACATGCTGATAATGAACATAAAAAATGCTCATAGCCCCCTTTGGGTGTCCAACGGGGGGGGGGGGGGGGTTAGTTTCTTTAATCATAAATGGCTTTCAAGTGTCTCTGCAGGACGGCTATTTGCAAGTCATACAAACGGCAAAGTCTGATCCCAGATGAAGCCACACTGAGCCTGTGTTCTTAGTGAGTGTAGCTTAAAGCCACACTGAGCCTGTGTTCTTAGTGAGTGTAGCTTAAAGCCGCACTGAGCCTGTGTTCTTAGTGAGTGTAGCTTAAAGCCACACTGAGCCTGTGTTCTTAGTGAGTGTAGCTTAAAGCCACACTGAGCCTGTGTTCTTAGTGAGTGTAGCTTAAAGCCACACTGAGCCTGTGTTCTTAGTGAGTGTAGCTTAAAGCCACACTGAGCCTGTGTTCTTAGTGAGTGTAGCTTAAAGCCGCACTGAGCCTGTGTTCTTAGTGAGTGTAGCTTAAAGCCACACTGAGCCTGTGTTCTTAGTGAGTGTAGCTTAAAGCCACACTGAGCCTGTGTTCTTAGTGAGTGTAGCTTAAAGCCACACTGAGCCTGTGTTCTTAGTGAGTGTAGCTTAAAGCCACACTGAGCCTGTGTTCTTAGTGAGTGTAGCTTAAAGCCACACTGAGCCTGTGTTCTTAGTGAGTGTAGCTTAAAGTCGCACTGAGCCTGTGTTCTCAGTGAGTGTAGCTTAAAGCCACACTGAGCCTGTGTTCTTAGTGAGTGTAGCTTAAAGCCACACTGAGCCTGTGTTCTTAGTGAGTGTAGCTTAAAGCCACACTGAGCCTGTGTTCTCAGTGAGTGTAGCTTAAAGCCGCACTGAGCCTGTGTTCTTAGTGAGTGTAGCTTAAAGCCGCACTGAGCCTGTGTTCTCAGTGAGTGTAGCTTAAAGCCGCACTGAGCCTGTGTTCTTAGTGAGTGTAGCTTAAAGCCACACTGAGCCTGTGTTCTTAGTGAGTGTAGCTTAAAGCCACACTGGGCCTGTGTTCTTAGTGAGTGTAGCTTAAAGCCGCACTGAGCCTGTGTTCTCAGTGAGTGTAGCTTAAAGCCGCACTGAGCCTGTGTTCTTAGTGAGTGTAGCTTAAAGCCGCACTGAGCCTGTGTTCTCAGTGAGTGTAGCTTAAAGCCGCACTGAGCCTGTGTTCTTAGTGAGTGTAGCTTAAAGCCACACTGAGCCTGTGTTCTTAGTGAGTGCAGCTTAAAGCTGCACTGAGCCTGTGTTCTCAGTGAGTGTAGCTTAAAGCCACACTGAGCCTGTGTTCTTAGTGAGTGTAGCTTAAAGCCACACTGAGCCTGTGTTCTTAGTGAGTGTAGCTTAAAGCCACACTGAGCCTGTGTTCTTAGTGAGTGTAGCTTAAAGCCACACTGAGCCTGTGTTCTTAGTGAGTGTAGCTTAAAGCCACACTGAGCCTGTGTTCTTAGTGAGTGTAGCTTAAAGCCACACTGAGCCTGTGTTCTTAGTGAGTGTAGCTTAAAGCCGCACTGAGCCTGTGTTCTCAGTGAGTGTAGCTTAAAGCCACACTGAGCCTGTGTTCTTAGTGAGTGTAGCTTAAAGCCACACTGAGCCTGTGTTCTTAGTGAGTGTAGCTTAAAGCCACACTGGGCCTGTGTTCTTAGTGAGTGTAGCTTAAAGCCACACTGGGCCTGTGTTCTTAGTGAGTGTAGCTTAAAGCCACACTGAGCCTGTGTTCTCAGTGAGTGTAGCTTAAAGCCACACTGAGCCTGTGTTCTTAGTGAGTGTAGCTTAAAGCCACACTGAGCCTGTGTTCTTAGTGAGTGTAGCTTAAAGCCGCACTGAGCCTGTGTTCTCAGTGAGTGTAGCTTAAAGCCGCACTGAGCCTGTGTTCTTAGTGAGTGTAGCTTAAAGCCACACTGAGCCTGTGTTCTTAGTGAGTGTAGCTTAAAGCCACACTGAGCCTGTGTTCTTAGTGAGTGTAGCTTAAAGCCACACTGAGCCTGTGTTCTTAGTGAGTGTAGCTTAAAGCCACACTGAGCCTGTGTTCTTAGTGAGTGTATCTTAAAGCCACACTGAGCCTGTGTTCTCAGTGAGTGTAGCTTAAAGCCGCACTGAGCCTGTGTTCTCAGTAAGTGTAGCTTAAAGCCGCACTGAGCCTGTGTTCTCAGTGAGTGTAGCTTAAAGCCACACTGAGCCTGTGTTCTCAGTGAGTGTAGCTTAAAGCCACACTGAGCCTGTGTTCTCAGTGAGTGTAGCTTAAAGCCACACTGAGCCTGTGTTCTCAGTGAGTGTAGCTTAAAGCTACACTGAGCCTGTGTTCTCAGTGAGTGTAGCTTAAAGCCACACTGAGCCTGTGTTCTCAGTGAGTGTAGCTTAAAGCCACACTGAGCCTGTGTTCTCAGTGAGTGTAGTGTTCTCAGTGAGTGTAGTTTAAATCGCTTGCGGATCATGAGCACAGGTCAGCGGATTAGACTGGAATACTGTGAGTTATCTTAACCCTCTATTATATTTGGGGTCAAGTTGATCCCATTCCGTGTTTGACATCTCTTAAAAACCAGTTAACCTGACCACTTTTTTCATCTCGTATGACTTTTCCTAATTTGGTGGGATTAAATAGTAAACATGCAATAAAGATATAAACTTTGTATACAAAGGTGTTGTATGGGGTAATTTTGACCACAGGCTCTATAGCTGCATAAAACATAAGAAAATAATAATTTAATAATTTTTTACCTCTGATTTTTTTGTGGGGTGATTCTGAATACTTTCCCATACAGGTTTTAAATGTCACAAACTTTCACTTACCTTCGGCTCTAAAATGAGAAGTATAACACAGACTTGTGTTATATTCAGGGAATAAAAGGCTAGTCAATTGCGAGACATTAAGGCGGCAACACACAAAGTGTCAACATTTTTTCTATTACAATAATTCTGTTTTGGGTTAAACATAAAAGGCGTCATAGAATTTCAACATTATCGGAGGGTTAGTTTCAGGCACTATAGTCTTTTATGCCAGTTTTCTTTCTCTATCTCTCTTGCTCAGACACACACACATACATGCGTGCACACACACACACACACACACACACATACATCATAATTTTGTATAATATGAAAACATCTGACAGATTTGCGATCATGAGGCAGCTTTGCAAACCAAGTTCAGGCATCTGCACATAAGTGAAATCCTTGCTAATGACACAATCCCTCATCTCTCTCTTAATGATAAAAGTCTGGCGACCATGTTAAGGGCTGTCGCCGGCTCTCATTTCTCTCTCAATAGTAGTCTCAAACAGCACCGGAGAACTCCAGCTGTTAGTGTATCAGATGGCTTGGCTGGCTCCCTTCCCTGACTCAAGACAAAATCCTAAATAAATAAATAGAATGGAACTGATATCTAGACTAGTTCCCTCAATGTAACGTATTAATTGGTTATTCCATATCCAAATAGAAAGATGGTGTTTTTCACCTTGAGGAGACACAATAATCTTGGTTCCAAATACCAGTCCAGAGATGTTTGCAGATATGTTAGTATTGTACAGAAATAAACTCCTAAGGCGTTTTTTGCATTGAGCAAATACCCACAGGCATCCTTAGATTTATACAATTTGTGGCAACTTCCTCTGTGTATTCAGTAATCTTAATAGAAACCCATGGATGTACACCCCCCCCCCCCCCCCCCCTCCATTCAGTTAGCCAAATCCATTATATTGTTCCATGTTTCTATGGCAACGTTGAATGTAGTTGACTGCGGGGGCATTGGCGTTGCATAGCTATCTTTGATATGTGACTCTGAGACTAAATATACTCACGTTGTAACCAAAACAATTAGGCATTCAGTTATTTAAACTCATCTCCCCCTCCACCAGAAGATAAATGGCTTCATCCGAGCAAATTCTGTCTTGTATTTTCTGCATTTTCGACATTGCTTCTTACCAGCCGCTCCACACCAGCACATGGTGATGTTTCGCTAAAATATAAAACTAATTAATTGGAACACTACTGTGTCACATTGCAAATCCACTCGTTGCAAGGTCACTCAATTCAAAGAAGGTCAATTCATATCTTTTATTATCCATTTAATATCTTTTAATATTCCCCTTAGTATGGCGTCTCTAAACTGTTCTTTCTAAACCTCCACTGTGGGAATTTTAATATATCAGGCACTCATATATGGCATATATAGTCAGAATGCATAGTCTCCTCCTCATATTATGTGCATAAACAGCACCCACACCTCACTACTGAAGCGCCAACGTTCAGCTCCTGTCCAGAGGTCGGAAGTCCAGGTTCTGAAAGTAAAAGTCCTCCCCAGTATTTTGTTCCAATCACCTGGATTTGCTAATTAGCACAGTTCAGCCAGGAGGGAGAAATAATTTGTGAAATCAGCTGGCTGAGGGCTAAAGGCTCTGGCTGTGTCCAAATCAGAGCCCTATCTACTGCGTCCTGTTTACTGTGTACTAGCATACTGTATACAACTTGTTGCATATTGTTTAGTGACATACAGTGTGCAAACAATATCAGCGCAAACCCAAAAATAAGTATAGAGTATCTCCCTTGGTTTCAAAACAAAGTGCTCTTTAGCTCCCAGGGTTACACCACACCCAGTACAGCTATAGTGTAAGTTCACCCTAAAAATACATGATTATTCAATCATTTTCTAACTTTGAAAATGTTCTTTTAACCCAGTCTTTTGACCCAACAACGACAGCTCTCTGTAGTGTCTTTTGACCCAGCAATTACATCTCTACATTATGTTTTGAACCAACGATTACAGCTCTCCAGTGTCTTTTGACCCACCAATTACAGCTCTCTGCAAAGTGCTTTTGAAAATCTGATTGGGCCATCTAGAACAGTGCATCCATCTAGAACAATTTTAACAATTTTCAAAACTGAATGGAGGGTTATGGATATGGAAGATCCAGCTAAAGGTTCTGCTTTTCAATCTCTTTGAAATGCCAAAACTAATAAAAAAGGAAATCATCATTTTTGACAATGAATCATTTACAAGGCTGAATGTGTAGCTAGCTAACGCGTTCTTTTATCGTTTTATTTAAAACGCAAGTGATTTGAGCAAACACACATTTCTCACATACATATTCTTTAATGATTAAAAAAATAAATAAATAAACATTTTCTTGCTACTAGTTACTGCATGCTATACAGCAGGGCCCCTGGAGTGCCAGAGACGGTCTTGGTTTTTGCTCCATCCAAAACTCAATAACTGGATCCATTTTAATCAAGCAGGTTTAATGAATGCACTGGGGTCACTCAGCTTTTCACCATGAGCGCTGCATCCCGATATTCTTCACTCCCCACCTCCTTTCCTCCACTCCCCCACTACCACTCCTCTCCTACCAGGTATGCAAAAGTATGCAAAACTGTCTGAACGTTTCTGCATGTACAGTATACAATGTACATGACATTGCGGTTTGCGTCGAGACATTAATTCATATGTAACCAATAATGCGTAATTAAGATGTAATCAGTGACATTAGATTAAAACACAAAGATCCATTTCCGGGGCACGGAGTAGAGGAGGTGGTAGTGGAGGAAGGGAGGGTGCATTTTTCGATTATTGGGACACACCCACAGAATATTCCGGATGAGAATATTCCATCAAACTCTTGTGATCAAGCTCAAGATGGAACAAAAACCAGAAACGTCACCGGCACTCCCCTGATATACAGGATATCATCCGTTCTTCCAGCTGCCAGACAGAGGTGGAAAGTCCAGGGGTCAGAAAGTAGAAGTCCTATCATGTTTTTCTTACACCCATGAACTCAGCCAGCTGATTTCACTAATTAGTTCTACCGCCTGGCTGAAGAATTGTGCTAATTAGCAAATCTGGATTGGAACAAAATACTGGGGAGGGCATTTACTTCCCGAACCTGGATTTTACACCTCTGCTACCAGCTCTAGCTGAAGACTGCTCTATTGGACGGACATCTCAGGCAGACCACAAGCACTGAGCTGACCAATGGAATCTCATGACTGTCATGGGAACTGTCATGATTTTGGACCAACTGCTCAAAGGCATTATCTACCAACTAGATACTTAAGTACTGGACTGGACTTCAGTACTGGAAGAAAAAAACAAAACAACAGACACACTATGCTGGGCAGGTGACATTATTATCTTACATAAGACTTCATTACCCACAAAGCTCAGCCAAGTCCATCATCAAGAGAAACAATCTTTAATGAAGCCGTTTCTCACAGTACAAGCCTTGGAAATTAAAGTTCTTAATTATTAATAATCAGACATAATTAGCGAGAGAGAGAGAGAGAGAGAGAGAAGAAAATGAAAGTGACTATGTTATTCTGAATGCTGAAGCCAGTAATTTACTTTGGACAGCTTGATTGGTCTGTTCCAAGACAGCCCTCAGCAAAGAAGGTAGAAAAGAGTGCATTGATTAAATTTAAGAGTGCTTTAATACCATTTCTTTGCCAGGAGAAAAAATAGCAAACGTTGTACAATTTGTCACCTTTAAATCTGGAGTACTATCCATGCAAACCTGACAACAAAGCTGTATTTTTTCAATTAAATATTTTATGGTTTAATTTCATCAGTACTGCATTATCCCCTGTTTGGTCTCAGGCAAGTTTTTCCATTTCTATTCCTTTGGGAAAGGCTAGAAGAGTCAAAAAGCTGAGAGGTGGATTGGGCTGAAAATCTATTTGTTTGTTCAGCGTTATGCAATTACATGTGTGCCAAAAAACAAAAAAAACAGCAACAAGTCTGTTGCCCTGTTCCAAGAATAAATATTTCCATAGAATTTCACATACATCTATTTCATGATTCGCTCTGCAATAGTGCAGTATTTTCATTCAAACCCCGTTTCATCGGTTGTCCATCTCCTAGAGCCAAAAACATTGTAGATTTGAGTGACTGAATGATGCCATCGATATTACAAAATGAAAAGATTTATTTATTACAACTTTATTTCTCAGTTTGTCAAAACCTGCTGAACCTTGTCACAAGGCTGAATGGTAAATTAATCATTAATGACCCGCTAATTGATACATTTACCAAAGTACCCCATGCCGTTTCACAATTTACCAACTTCAATTGAATGAAACGCTTGTTTGCCTTGAAGCCGGAATAAACAGGAATAAGCAAATTCAATATGTTCCATTTCATGCAGCCGGGCTTTTTTTTATATCTTGTATAATTGCCGCTATTACCTTGGAACAGTTCTGTTTTCTCATCCGTCAAAAGCAAGGAATAGCAGCCTAATTGTCTTCAGGAAATGGAAAAAGGACTCAAAACAACACTTTGATTCTACATCTGTGTTGTAAACCGTGTTCAATTACTAATATTTTCTAAAGAAATTCATATATATATATTTTTTTTTAAATAAAAGTACTTCCTGAGTCATAGTGCCGTGTACACATTGTGAAAGCAAACCACTATTTCAAGGAATAGCTCATGTTCTCACTGCAGGTAGAAACATATATCATGATATGACTGTGTTGTTCAGCTGTCTGAGATATTCAGTTAGACTAGAAATATAAGAAATATAAACATAATAGATAATTACATTTATGAAGCTTGAAGGTTTACACCAGAATACTGTATAGAACCATGCATGCAGTGCTAATACAGTTGATCCCCTAGGTACTAAAAGCAACTCTCATCTTCTCTCCTATATTTGTAATTACAAGTACCCATGAAAATAGGTCACCATTAATAATTACTGCTGGCTTTCATTATATGAGGAATAATTGAATGTCAGGATTAATTCCCCTTTAACTTTGAGCAACTGGAGAAGGATTCCCGTCGGTATAGTTCGCTCATAATTGCATGTAATCACCACCTTTCTCCCGTTGATTTGGACTGTCTCTGTGTTCATCACTTTTATCCCTTAAAAGGGTGAAACAAGTATCGCTGTGGTTTAAAGTGACAGGTTGGTCCCCTCAGGCCTGCAAACAGTAACACTACTATACAGAGCCTCTCAGTGGCTGTTTAAATACTCATGTTTATTAATGTAGACTACTTTTCAGTGCTCAATTGTTTTGTCTATTTTTTCCCGCCACAATTAGAGCAGACTTGTCTTGTAATGCGGAACATCTCACCTGTGAGTGGAAAGACAACACAAGTCACACTCACAGCTCGTACCGGGTTTGGAGTTTAATCCAACGCAGCCTGACTCGCATGTACCATGCCCCCTCCTTGTCAGGGCCGTCGGTCCACAGCGGGGCCAACTTGTCCGAATCACAGGGACGACATCAGTCACCACGTCAAACGTTGAAATCTTGATTATGGCACGAATCCTATCTCGCAATTTACAACGGCGCGGCCAAGCGCCTAATTGTTTTCCCTGGGAAGCGGAGGCATCCGTCACGGCCTTACGCTGGTGCTTGAGACCAGGCATGAGCATGCGATAAGGAAAAGTAATTGAAACCAGATAATGTGATCAGGTGATATTTGACCAGGAGCAGAGCGATTTTTCAGAGCAGGTTTTTAGCATAGTTTCTCCAGAGGTCACCAGCCATTGTGACAAACTGCTATGAAAGTTTACCACAGATCCATTGTCTCAAAACCTCAACTTGGAATAAAGAGGTGCACGTACTTCATCCCTTTCTGTATCCCTGATACATCCACACACACCTGGGAGCATGGGCAACCATACACTGAATCAGAGGATCAGTTATTACAGAAGAAGATGGGAGATAACCGTTAAAACTCAAAGGGAACATGTTGTCCCTTACCTTCCAGTATGCAGTGCTAGGTTTATGTACCGTTTCGATAAGATAAACTCTCGCTTCCTTCCACAGTTTATCATCACGGTCTTATATCAGTGAATGTGGTTCTACCTTTCCAAAGCACAAACAGGAAATGGATGTTTGGTTTCTAACTCACTGCGGCAGGTATCTAACCTCCCCCCCACACACACACACACACACTTTCAACATGAGCCACGTACGAACCATGTACAGGTTTCAACTTCGACCTATTTATTTTTATTGAAACTATCTTTATTATTTAAAGTGTGAACTGAAGAAGTGTAAGCTGAAATCTCACTTTGTTCCCGACTGCACTTGAGCAAGGTTTCCCATCAGGAAATGTCCAATCTGTAACCTCCTGAAAGCTTAGGGTGGCATTGAGAGAACTATATTGCAGATGCTGACATATAACGTTATAAATAGGCTTGGTATGATTCAGTTTATTGGGGTGAACCTATAAATGTCCCTTCCTTAAAACTACAGCTACCAAACAGGAAAAATCATAAATGTCAAAATTTAAAGTGGTTCCAAAGGAGAACAGGATAATATAAATGCAATATACTCCATTTCATAATTTCCCATTTGAGTTAATAATCTCCTATGGTGCTATTCAGGTGGATTGCTTTCCAGTCTAAATTTGAGAGGGAAACTAAAGTGAATGTTGTTTTGTTTTTTTTGCTCCTAATATTGCATCATATTCCTGCTTGAAAATATTGTCATTGCCAATGGTTCTTTTATTAATACTGACTACATTTTACAGTAGACACTATTTAATTATATGTATGGAAGCTCTATATACATTTTTTTGTTTTGTTTAATTTTAACAGAGAAGTTTCATTTTAATGGAATGTAATGTTTTGTGTTTTGAGAGCAAAGGTAATTGACAATTATTTTTAGTCTTCATTCAAGACCAGAAAGAAAAAATAATGAACTTGCAGCACACGATTCACCAGCCTCAATCAATTTTTTTCAATCAACAGTACCTGGCTGGCTGACATCTATCATATATAAAAATATAAAAATGGATTTTTATCTGGTACATTCTGTTATTGAATGCCTGTTTTCAATTTGCTTCTTACTTTTCCTTGTTGCTTGTTAAATTCAACACTGCACAGGAGACAAAATATCTAAACTACATGATATCCACTCCAACATAGAATGTACATTCAAGGGCAAATGTCAAGGTCGTACAAACTATACAATCTAATGTGTTAAGCCAAGCAGCATGAATGACATTGAGAATGACAAACTACATGAAGAATGTTTGACATTCGTAAAGTCATGCACGTATCAAACTCAACGTATCAAATGCGACAAACTGAATTCAAAGAGCTAAACTGGGGAATGAACGTGTCTGTGGACTGCTGGGTGGCCCATCTTGTTAAGGCAGTGTTCTAGAGCAAGGATGGGCCCCCAAACCCAGACTGTCCCAGGGGTCACATCGCTCGCTCGTACACTCCAGCGCGTCCGTGTGGTGGGGTCACTCTTTCTCGTCAAGATCTGCTTGAGAAGGGCGTACTGAGTCCTACAACCTAAATTAATTTGTGCTTTCAGAGATAAAAAGTCTCAACACTGGACTTCAATTCATCCTCTAAACGTCCCTCGAAGAGAACTACAGCATTTGAGTGTGCATCTCCCCAGTAGTCTTAGCCAGGACCCCACCACCAGACTGTCAGCACCAGCAGTGCCTGCCCACAAATGTGCCTGTGTCAAAAAGTTGAGTGAAATTCACCCCTTTCCTCTAGCTAATTCTTGTTTGCCTTGTGTATTATTGATATTATCTTTAATTTCTGGTTGCTGTTGTGGTTGTTGTTGTTGCTTTTCTCCTGGCCCTCAAGACAACATAGCCAGGCAACACCAGAGTCCTCCGTCCCCTCATCATTTATAAAGGGAAGGAGGAGTAGTACGTTAGTAGGGAGAATCAGAGAATGGGGGTGCGTCCCAATAGTCAAAAAATGCACCCTCCTTTCCTCCACTACCACCTCCTCTCCTCCATGCCCCGGAAATGGATCTTTGTGTTTTAATCTAATGTTGCTGCTAACATCTTAATTAGGCATTAATGGTTACATATTCATTAATGTCTCGACGCAAACCACAATGTCAGGTACATTGTATACTGTACATGCAAATACTTGCACTCAAAACGTTCAGGCAGTTTTGCATATTTCCAGGTAGGAGAGGAGTGGTAGTGGGGGAGTGGAGGAAAGGAGGTGGGGAGTCGTAGTGGGGGAGTGGAGGAAAGGAGGTGGGGAGTGAAGAGTATTGGGATGCAGCCAAGGAGGACAGAAAGACAACCTGCTCCCAATGGCATGCTCACTCCACAGCCAGGCCAGCACTACAAAAAATGTCTTAACAAGTGTTTTAGTCTTGTAATGAGATTTAAATAATTTTTTTTTTTTTTCAATGAAGTGGAAAATATTAGCTTGTTTTAATTTTTTGCTCGACAAGTGAAAGTGAAATTATCTTCACTGGCAAATCTTGAAATGAGTAAAACTATCTCACCCCGTTGCCAATCTTTTTGTCTCATTTAGCAAAAAGGTAACAGAAATAAGCTTATAAAGTCTAAACATAAGATTAAAATACTTGTTAAGATTGATTTATTTTTTTGGTTCTTGCAGTGTGATGTTAATATTCAACCATCTGCTTCTCTAGCCTTTTTTTAAATATCCATCTATGGAGTAAATCCCAAAGTGAGCAAGACCCATCGGACCCAGTCACTGTATACAGTATAGCTGCACTAAATTTTGTCTGTGTGCCTGGCTATTTGCAGAGGTCATCCTGAGGTCATATTCCCCTCAGAGTGATTTCCTAGTAGAGAGAAGTCAGAAAGACGACTCAACTTTTCTTTTTTTTCTGTTTTACTCTAAACAGGGCTTGGGTCCTTGTAACCCAAGTGGTTTATAGTGCGCTTTGAAGTCTGGGCCATCAAACTGTAGCAGGCACTTCCAAAGTAGCAGAACGATGTCTCAGCCACACTGGACACGACGGGCGATTTACCGCGGTGAAGCGCTACCACCGCCTTTAATTTAGCATGAGCTTGGAAGCATAGCACAGGTGACATGACTTGTGTTCCAGGTGAATTTAAGTTTAAGTTCCTGTCACATGCTTACTCACAAATCTTTCTGGGCGCCGGTAAATATTCATTGCTGCTTGTCCTGCGGCGTGACATGTTTATGTCAAGAGGTGAACATTGAGCGGTGTGTGGCTCAGAAAGAAGTGAGAAAGACGAGGAGAGGAAGATGAAGGGAGAGAACAAAACGAGTTGGTGAAAGAGAGGAAGGAGGAGAGGAATGGGGCTGTATTTATGACAGAGTGACACCGCTATTTTTCCATTAAGACACAGTGTGCCACTGCATCCGATCTGTTTGACATGTAGCCCAATAAATGTACTTAGAATTGCAGTCTATGGGGTGCCGTGGTGGTGCAGTGGTAAAAGCATTGGTCTTTCAATCAATGCAGCTGCACTAAGGAACCGGGCTCACGCTTAAATATATTAAGAATTGCAATCGATGTTTTGCTGTGTGTGTGTTGTGTGCGTGCGTGCGTGCGTTTTTTCAACATTTTTTGTCACAATAAATTGCCGGCTTCGACACAGCTGTCAGAAGGATTTTCAAAGCCAGCGGAAATAATTCTACCCTAATCCTTTTAGCTTATTTTCAAGCATTAGTCAACAAGAAAACAGTGAGAATGTGAATAAAGACAGACTTCTGTACATAGAGATATACAAACCACAGGGAAGAGATGCCTCTGCTATACACCACCTGCCTGCTGTGATCTCTTGGGGTGATCTGGGATGTGTCAGAATCAGCACCCTTCCATACTATTGAGTATGCTTGTTGAGTAGACTGGGGCTGTGTCCAAATCAGCGCCCTTCCATACTATTGAGTATGCTTGTTGAGTAGACTGGGGCTTTGTCAGAATCAGCACCCTTCCATACTATTGAGTATGCTTGTTGAGTAGACTGGGACTGTGTCCAAATCAGCGCCCTTCCATACTATTGAGTATGCTTGTTGAGTAGACTGTGGCTTTGTCAGAATCAGCACCCTTCTATACTATTGAGTATGCTTGTTGAGTAGACTGGGACTGTGTCCAAATCAGCGCCCTTCCATACTATTGAGTATGCTTGTTGAGTAGACTGTGGCTGTGTCCGAATCAGCGCCCTTCCATGCTATTGAATATGCTTGTTGAGTGGACTGGATGAGAAATTAGTTAAGTAAACAAAGTTTTCTCTAAATGTAGTTTACTTAAAACCCATGAATGATATACTTACTATGGTGGTTTTGTGAGTACATTCGGGAACATACTTTTCAAGAAGTACACAAACATTTTGGTAACATAAATATGCGCAGCTTCTTTTTAAAAATGAGGCGCAGCTTTCGCTGACGTTTTTCTCCAATAACAACAAAAACAACACGTGACACGGTGGCGCAGGGGCGGACGCAGCCATGTCTTACCACACGTCCACAGTACACAAGGGCGGACGCAGCCATGTCTTACCACACGTCCACAGTACACAAGGGCGGACGCAGCCATGTCTTACCACACGTCCACAGTACACAAGGGCGGACGCAGCCATGTCTTACCACACGTCCACAGTACATTTGGAAAATAGTATGGAGGATATTTGTCTTTGCATACTGCATGTCGCGTATTAAACAGTACACAACTGCTAGTACACAGTACACAGGAGACAGGAGGCAGTAGATAGGGCTCTGATTCGGACACAGCCTTGGTTTTCTGAAATCTAGACCGCAACACATTCCTATAGCATTAACATTCATATCACATACAAGTACAACGCTGTAGCTTCAGCATATAGAATACATATTCTAACAAATTAATAATCAGTTCAGGATATATCCGGCTCTCTCCTTTCCACACCTCCGCGTGCATATCATTTGTAGCTAATTAGTTGGACTGAAATTGTTACCATGGCTACTACTGTTACAACCTCCATCAGCAGCAGCAGGCTGTTAGGAATAAGCCCCTCTCTGTGTTCTATGGGGCCACATGGTCCATAAACGCACATACAATCAAATAAAAATAAAAACCCAGTGAAACGGGCATGGCGGCAAATGTGCGCCTCTGTGATTGTGCAAGTGATGTTTCCTGTGCTTTCCCGTCCACACGCTCGATTCTCATTTCCTCTTCGACGTGTTTGTCGTGGGAAGTGGTACGACAAACAGGCATTCAGAGGAAGCTCTGCTTCCACACAGGAAGTGGTTTTAAAAAATAATAATAATAATAATAACAGGGGGGTCGTTAAAAGCACTGATGGAAAATTCCCGGACGCCCAGGACCTTTGGAACACACCCCCGTGGAGATACACTCATCCACACCCAGCTCTTCCCCCTGGCCCCATTCCTTTCCATCACCCGCTTCCCCAAATTAATTTTAGGATATAACCATGTGTGAAGCTAGGATTAGTCATAATGCATGTGGCGTCAGACTATCCATCAATCGGACAGGCCTGTCTTGCTCCAACAAGAGCCAACTTTAAGTGAGAAATTTTCATTTGATCAAAAGCCCCCCCCCCCCCCCCCAAAAGAAAAAAATGACTGGGAAAGTGGGAAAGGAGGGGAGGGGGGGGTAATAATCAGAGAAGAAATAAAGAAATTAAACCATAGAAGAAGAAGCTTTCATTCCACCCACTCAGCAACATGTCCCCACTTGCCCTCCCCTTGAAGGCCATTACTCCTCATTTGCAAATGCACGCTGTTCACCTCCGCTTCCCTGTCAAAGGGCCTAGTCAGCTCCTCAACTGCCATTTTTCCTCCTTCTGCCTGCTTGCCGTTTACATACTAATAACGGTCATCAATCTAATGGCGGCCTAGCAAACAGGGGGCAGTGAGGCCTGCGATGAGGCTCTGAGCGGCCGTACGCACGTATCCCCCCAGGCAGCTAGCGCACGTGGGGGCCATCGCTATTCATCGCCGCTAATTACCCTGTGGTGAGTCAGAGAGACGTCAGCCTGTTGCAGCGCTGCGTTAACCCAACTGAGGCCGCCTCATATCAGCCTGTTGCAGCACTGCGTTAAACCAACTGAGGCCGCCTCATATCAGCCTGTTGCAGCGCTGCGTTAACCCAACTGAGACCGCCTCATATCAGCCTGTTGCAGCACTGCGTTAACCCAACTGAGTCCACCTCATATCAGCCTGTTGCAGCACTGCGTTAACCCAACTGAGTCCACCTCATATCAGCCTGTTGCAGCGCTGCGTTAACCCAACTGAAACCGCCTCATATCAGCCTGTTGCAGCACTGCGTTAACCCAACTGAGACCGCCTCATATCAGCCTGTTGCAGCGCTGCGTTAACCCAACTGAGACCGCCTCATATCAGCCTGTTGCAGCTCTGCGTTAACCCAACTGAGACCGCCTCATATCAGCCTGTTGCAGCTCTGCATTAACCCAACTGAGGCCGCCTCATATCAGCCTGTTGCAGCTCTGTGTTAACCCAACAGAGACCGCCTGATATCAGCCTGTTACAGCTCCGTGTTAACCCAACTGAGGCCGCCTCATATCAGCCTGTTGCAGCTCCGCGTTAACCCAACTGAAACCGCCTCATATCAGCCTGTTGCAGCGCCGCGTTAACCCAACTGAGGCCGCCTCATATCAGCCTGTTGCAGCGCTGCGTTAACCCAACTGAGACCGCCTCATATCAGCCTGTTGCAGCTCCGCGTTAACCCAACTGAGGCCGCCTCATATCAGCCTGTTGCAGCTCCGCGTTAACCCAACTGAGGCCGCCTCATATCAGCCTGTTGCAGCTCCGCGTTAACCCAACTGAGGCCGCCTCATATCAGCCTGTTGCAGCTCCGCGTTAACCCAACTGAGGCCGCCTCATATCAGCCTGTTGCAGCTCCGCGTTAACCCAACTGAGACTGCCTCATATCAGCCAGCCGGAGAGTCTGATCCTCACCTCCAGCCAGTGCTTGTCCATGCAAAGCCGACAGAGATATTCACACTATATTCATTCATTCATTTTATCATCCCCACTGAGGGGTGGAGGGATGGGGGAGTGGGCGGGTGAGAATTAGTTTAGGTTAGTGCTCTGTGGCACCTGACGGGGGGGGGGGGGAGAAATTGGAGCCAAGCCCCACAGGCCATCTGGGGCCATCCAGATGATACATTTGGACGTCGAGCGCCGCCGTGAGCGAGTGCCTGAGAAAAAGTCCCGCCGCCATCCCCCCCCTCTTCCTGCTTCTGATAACAGAGCCGCGGTGTTTGGGCCATTAATCTCCCGCTCTCTGCCCCAACGTAGAAATGTTCCTCCAGGGACCTAATGCGGAATGAAACACACTCTTTCCTCAAAAGGAGACAGGGGGGCTTTTTATCGATGTCGGCGATAATCCAGGCGAAGGAGCCAGATTCGATTATAAGACCGGTTCTGTTTTCTTTTTTTATACAAGCCACTGTTTACAATCGAACGACAGCCATAAAAAACGGGAAAAAAAAAAGATGGCCGTAAAAGGTAAACAACATCAAAGGCAGGGTGTGTGTGTGTGTGTGTGTGTGGGGTGGGGAGGGTAAGTAAACATCACCATGAACTTGGAAGAATGGGCAGCTGAAACGACAGAGCTAAAGCTAAACTGTATGTGACGGAGAAAGAGAAAATCACCCATTTCTGCACGTTTATTCTCCTCATATTCCACAGGTGAGAGCTCCTGTCACATCGCTGGGTATATCCATCACCACGGTGATGGGCTCTGATTTACCACAGTGCGTCTCCCTGGATGTCTGGCTGCCTCAGCCGGATAGAAGTGATATGCATGGAGGCCCTTTATACCTCTGTGATCGAGCGAAACGGCCATGTTTTGCTCAATTTACTCCCCGTTCTTAGGCCCAAGGACTCTGAAGGTCCAATGGAACTCTCACAGCCTTGGTTTATATTAACCTCAAGATATTTTTCATTTTATTTTTTAGAACTTTAAATTGCTTTAAATTACCTGACCTTTTTTTTAAGCTTTATTGCTTATTATTTTTTCCACAATAAGCCTTCAACATAATTACGACGCAATGCAAACTGCAGATATCGTGTAACAATACACAATGCTCCAAATATATGAAAATATTACTCTTCCCATTCTTTTTTTCTGACATCATAAGTAATTCAATTTCTTTACATTTTGACATGAGGACAAAGAACATAGAGTGTATTTGAAGGTCAGGAGCATATTGTAGATAAATCATAGGAAGCTGAAATGATGCTGTGCACTCATATGTGGGTGGAGTTTCAGCACTATACGCTCAGTTTCAGAAACATAATCACACACAGATGCATGAAAACCTAGAACTTAAGAGATAAAACAGAAAGGGAGGGAAAGAGAGATCAAAAGACACAAAGGGAGCGAGAAAGAGAGAGAGAAAGAGAGAGAGACTTACTCTGGTAAATTGCCTCGAGAAACAATTTACAAAACATGAGTTCACACACGCATTAAAATAAGGCGGACTGCGTTCAGCGGCTCTCTCTCTCTGAGGTTAAAGGCAAAGTATTAAATGTGGAAACGGCATAGAAAAACACTGCAGTAAGAAGAGGCCGGGATTAGCGCTCGCTAACGCAGTTCACAGGGTAATGCCTGCTCGGATAGCATAGCTTGCACAGCCTGAACCTGACAACCCACAGTGTGTCCCTGATGCAATCACAATCACACCCTTAACTGCTGAGGCAAGAGCAGAAAACCTTCAGCCATTATGGTGATGTCGGCAGCACACCCACGGCAAATGGATTATGTTTCTCGTGTTTTCCGTCCGATACGCGTTTAAAAAGCACGGCGTACAACTTAACACATAGACACAAACGCACACATAGGAGAAGTCTATCTGAGAAACACAGTGTGCCGCGCACAAAGGAACTCGGGCAGATAAGATTTAACGGAAATTGAAAAGGAAGGTATAGCAGGGCGCAGGAAGCCAAGAGAGTCTACATCAGATGAAGATTGTGCACACATCTAGAACATTCTGTCAGTGACAGGAATGCGAATTGTTTTCGTTGAGGCCCCCGCACGCATGCCGCAGCTCCGTCTGTAACAGCACCGCCTCATCACCAGCACCGCCTCATCACCAGCACCGTGTTTTAAATTCCCCCAAAAGGATGGACCCGCCCCCAGTCCCCCACCACCCCTCTGCGGAATGTCCCTGCGAGGCTCCATTACCCCGTTGTCCGGACCGTCTTGGTACGAAAACAGGGAGTTAGGGGGGGGGCACAGGATGTTAATGAACGCCTCGTCTCTCCCGTTACCCATGGGAGCGAAGGAGGGGAGATATGCGATCGATGCAGACCCCTGCTCCGGGGGGAAATGGAGGCCCCCCGCCCCCACGCCCCCCCCCTGCTAGATTTCGGCAAAGCTGATCGCAGCGTGCAATGTCAGAAATTAAGGTAGGCTGGCGGTACATTTTTCTTTTTAATGAACAAATTTCCCAAATGTACCCTGAAAGTACAATAATGTTCCTTTTCAAGCAAAAAAGGTACAAATGTTATGTATTGCTGGCTAGGGGCTAGTACCTTTAGAGTACCACCCAATTTGTACCTTCTTAGGTACTTTTTTCACCTTGTTTTCTGAGCGTGCGCTCAGGGCGGCGGGATGGGAATCTACTCAGCGGCAGATGGCAGCGCCAGCCACTGGGAAGTCCAAGGAACGCCGCGGTTCTCTTCCGGGGCGGCATCACAACCCGCCGCAGAACGGGCGGAAGAGCCGGCGGACTGAAGAATGGCTTCTCTCAGTGTGAAAGCAGTGAAATGGCCTTGGGTCAGCAGGAAGCTTCTTTGGCTCCGTTTTTCAGAAGAAAAAGTCATTATTATAAATATTTCCAAAGAGTTTCAGAAGATTAAACTTTTGCATCCGGCACTTTCATTTGGAGGAAAATTCAAAGGGCTGTGTCTGAATCAGAACCCTATCTACTGCGCCCTGTCTCCTACGTACAGTAAACTGGCAGATGTGTGCTGTTTAATGTGCACTGTTTAGCACGCGTTGTGCAGTATGCGAAAAATATAAGCCATACTTATATTTCATAAGATGTCCCACCCTTACGCGGCCATGTCACGTGTTGTTTTTGTTGTATTTGAAGGAAAATGTCAGCGAAGCTGCGCCTCATTTTTTTAAAACGTCACATTTATGTGACCAAAATGTTTGTGCACTTCTTGAAAGTATACTTTATTTAGAGAAAATTTTGCCATCTTAACGACTTTTTCGCCCTGTCTACTCAACAAGTCTACCTAATAGTATGGAAGGGTGCTGATTCGGACACAGCCCAAGAGTTTGCCCCCGCAGGAGCCGAAGCATTAAACAGAGGCAAGACTTCACGGAGGAGGTCATTACCATATTTACAAAGCATGACACGGAGAGAAGAATAATTACATTACGTTAGTAAATCCATGGACTGATTTTTCCACGAGCGGCGGCAAGACTTGTAACAAAATAAATAAATTTATTTACGTGGAAAAAAAAAATATTAAGGGACCTCCGCTGTCAGGTTAATTTCCTGTTACTGTAGAGTTGGCCTGGAAGAAATGCAGGATTTAATAATAAAAAGCAAACGCGCGTTCAGCGCAGCCATATTCAATGTTTTATAGCCCGTGCTCATGCATTACAAACAGACAGGCTTTCACCCAACAGGCATAAATAAAGCATAGCTGCTGAGGATGTACTGATATACAGTACATATAGGAGTTGGGTTTTCTTTGTTTCTGCTGTGGTTTCACAGGGGAAATAATTAAATACAAATGCACCCTGCCCTCTATGTACAAAAGTGAAAGAAGTACGTGAGAAAATGGCAGACCAGGGTGCCTGATTTACTAAGACCTTTAGCATGTGCTAAAAAAACATTTAGCATGCGCAAACACCAATAACACAAGCAATGATTGGTCATGGCATTTTTTTTTCTTGCACCAATCATCGGTTGTGTTATTGGCTACCTGACCTCTGTCTCTGTGAGAATAAGCGCAGGCGTTCTGCCACCGTTGTTCATGCTTTAAAATGGCTCACAGTCAGGGTTTGAAATTAACACCCATCACCACCCGAACGCTGGTAAAATTTAGATTGTGGCTACTAAGATTTTCTAATCTAGCAGCCATTTTGGCAGGTAACCAACCAGGTTGTGTTATATTGTAAAAGGTAATGTGGCTGGTAACATGTTGAAAATGGCTGGTGATTTCTAGAATCCCCAAGCCACTCTGGCCAGTGGGTGAAAAAGTTCATTTAATTCTCACAGTACTGTAATCTCATCTCCAGGGTTCTCCTCACCCAAGCGCCCGCGCAGGTAATGCGCCGGCTTTGACGCAGTTACGCCTGCCATACGCGCCTCTTAGGGTGCCTAGCTCCGCCTTGCAGGGTTCCGGGAGGGGGGGGGGGGGGGGGGGGGGTGAGCCGAACGTGATCTCGGCCAGTTATCGAAACTACATTTGTAAGCGTGGAGCTGATGTCACGCAAAGCCATTAAGCTATTTGACAAACATTACCGGTGTTTTTGCATACGTGCGTGTATGTTCTGCTACGGTGGCTCGGAGAATCAAAATGCTGCATTACACAGTAATGACAACACTAGGGAACTGCAGGGGTGGCCGCCTGGGAAATTGCACACTGACTCTCCAGGGGAACCGTTAAAACTGATGTAATACCGCTGCTCTATTTAAGGAAGAATGTGAAAATGATTTAAATTTTTCCTCCTTCAAACTCAAGCGGGTAGCAACTGAACTGTGGGCCATCAGCATGGCAGGTTAGAAAACATGGAAAGCCCTGACCGTGATTTAGATTGGCTGTAAATATCCATCAGCGTGCAAAACGCCGTTTCCACAAAAAACCTCATCCCAAGGTTTGGAACTTTCCCTGTTATTAGCTGCAGACCCTTGCTCTTGAATGCCACCGAGATTACAAGCATTTATCCATTGAGCAAATAAAATTTCTCAGCCTTTTCATGGCGATATTCCCACCTGCTCATTCCCGCTCACGCTCATACAGGTTCGGCGGGTCAGAGTGACATGATGGAGCCTCAGTCAGCTTACATTTCGCCAATACCTTTTTTTAACCGAAATCTCTGGTGGAGCGCAAGGCAATCCACCTCCGACGACCCGGGGGTCCTTAATCAGCCAAGGCCACTTCCTCTCGCTCCAGGTTTGCTCCGCTCTCCCCAAGGGCTTTCTGATTGGCGGTAAACCTAAACAGGATAAATATTCGCACGCCGGGGGGGGGGTGTTTGTGAATTGAGCGATTGTTTCAATTTGCAGCTGCAGGGAATATGAAATGCACCAGGAAGTGAAATCTGCATGCGGAGCGTAGCACCCCCCCCAACCCCCATCCGTGCTGAATACATAACCGAGACGGCAGGATTACCCAGTGCCCCACTGCAGGGAGTTGGGGCAGAGCTGAGGGAACAGCAACAGCTGCCTTTTGGGCCTGATAGAAAAGGCGACGACAAAAACCCCACCTTAACCTGGAGGCGTGGCCTGCGGGGACTAGCAGACGCTCTCATTGGCTTAGCTCTCGACGCCTTTAGAGACTGAACTGCTGGAGCACGCTGACACTCTAAGTGCATAAATGTGAAAGGTTTGTTTACGGCGTATTTTGCTGTCATTAGGCGAGCGCAAGCATAGCACAGTAAACTCCATGAGGCCTGAGCAACAGGCCTTAAAGGGATAGTTTGGAATTTTGGACATAATGTCTCAATTACGACTTACCCATGATGTAGTTGATTGATGGAAACCATTTTCAGCTAATTCCATGCTGTCCCTTACACACATTGCTAAT
Source organism: Synaphobranchus kaupii (assembly GCA_029718625.1). Lineage (NCBI taxonomy): Eukaryota > Metazoa > Chordata > Actinopteri > Anguilliformes > Synaphobranchidae > Synaphobranchus > Synaphobranchus kaupii. Next base: position 8,999,605 of record CM056378.1, read on the forward strand.
GCTAGCGCAACTCTAAGGTAACCGGTAGCATCCACTACCAAACGCACTTAAACACTCCACAGTGCACCCAAAGCAAATAAAATACGACGACGTTACCTACGAATGTAGTGCCGGCACTGGTCGACTACAACAACAAAGAAGAGCAACAAGTTGCAATGGCCACGTTCGCTCCGCTGCCGTACTTCCACAGAGAATACAGGTCAGCACAAAGTAAAGGATTCAACGATAGTTTGACTTAAAAAAAAATGATGGTATAAACACTCAAAATAACCCAGATAGACTGTCGTCGTATTTTATTTACTTTGGGTGCACTGTGGAGGGCTTAAGTGCGTTTGGTAGTGGATGCTACCGGTTACCTTAGAGTTGCGCTAGCATTAGCAACGTGTGTATGTCCAAAAAGAAGGGACAGCATGGAATTAGCTGAAAATGGTTTCCAACAATCAACTACATCATGGGTAAGTCGTAATTGAGAGATTATGTCCAAAATTCCGAACCACCCCTTAAATCCTGAGCCTCAGGACTCACCATGTCAAAGTAACCCAGTTCTGCTTCTGTCTGACGTGATGGCGGAGGGCCTCTTGCAGTAAAGGCACGGAGCACAGCAGGGAAAAGGGTCCGCGTATCTCATTAGAATCCCAATCACCAAAGCGCTGACACTATCCAGACTGGGTCAGAACTAACTAGGGAACCTGGGAGGTGTGAGAGAGAGAGAAAGGCCGTCCAGAGCTGTCTGCACCCGAGCGTCTAAGACTGGCAGCCACAGCGTTTCAGACTAAAATAACACAGTGGCAGGTGGTACGGGTAAACATCCCATGAATACATTAATGCACTAAAATGATGTCCATTAGCCTCATTGTGCTATACCTGCTATATGCATGTACTAGACTGTGGAGCACTTAAAGGCAGCACATTAAGTACTTCTGGTCTTTTTTTTACAAGTATGTGATGGTCTTCTCACTTTTGTTGTCAGGAATAATAATATGTACCGAGGACCAAATTATTCTAGTACTTATTTTACTGCTGATGTCAAAAGGCCCAAAGGTTTTTCTCAAGCATTAGCACTTAATCAGAGAGGAAAGGGATAGATTTGCACTTCAAAGCGGTTATTTAAGGCAAAAGGTTGAGCTTCTCTTCCACGGATATGCATTTATTTGATAAAACTTGGATTTTTCTTTTCATAATGAATACGTAAATATCTCACACTGGCATTTCTGCCTGCCTTCTCTCTTATCCTCCATCTTCAGACGGTCTCATAACAAAGCATCTACTGCAGCGGGCTGCTCCCCAGCCCTGTTCTTCATCATCATTACCTATGATATGCAATCTTACTTTTGTCAATTAAATTCACAAGTTTACTTGCCAAACAATAAAGTAGGAAAAAAGCCTCACAATGACAGCAGTAATCAGTTTATTCTGGTAAATTGTTGACAAATTATATGATAAGGCAAATACACACTTTGTCACGTCAGACTACCAACGTAAAAAAGAATAACCAGCCGGTTTGCTACAATGTAACATTGTGTGCCTCAGGTGACTTATTAAATGTTAGTACAAATGTAAATTTCAGGAACATTTGCAAATTGACTTATGAAGTTTTGCAGTTCTATAATTGGAGGGTAGATTCCGCAGCGCCCTACTGGTACCATTGTAAAATCTGTCCCACGCACCTGAATCACATTTTTCTCTGTACTATTTTGTTTTGTTTTTTCTGCTTCCTGAAGAGCAGATGCCCTTGCGCTTAAAGCTACATTGCACCCTTCTCTTCTGTAGACTTTCTTTAAATTAATGTTAATATGATGGTAAAATACGGTTTGTTTAGGGGTACAGAAAAAAGGAAGGGAGGGGAGATCTGGTTACAAAAACACCCAGAAGACCAACGTTAAATTAAAATGACGAATTACACTCAAATCAGGCAAACATAATTATACAGGTGCCAAATCATTCAGTTACCCTATTGAGGGGGGTTGTACCCCCCCAGCAGTTAATAATACGAGCTCAGCGCAGCGGGCTACACAAGACACAAACAATAAGAAAGCATTTCTGTCTAGCGTCTACTCCACCTCAAGTGCATAATATAACTACCATAAAGCATGCATTCATCCTAATAACCAAACTTATCACAGCCACCGCAATGGATTTGACTGTAATGGCCACCTGACCTTTGAATATGGGACTTTATATTTAGATGATTGAGTGGGCCACTCTATGGCTGTCCCAGGCTAACCTGGGCCATGTTTCTATTGACTGGCCTCAGCAGCGGGTCAGCTGTACCTAAGGCGAGCTGGAGGTGCTTTCACAGAAAACTGACCCGGGTCACTGACCCGGGTCCACGGGACTCTGGCCGACACTAAATAGGGTATCGGTGGCCGGACAAGTCCACAGGAAGTAGACCTGTTTATCTTGTGTAAAAGAAACATTTTTTTCAATGCTCCCTCCCGGCTATTCGACACGGTCTTGTTTGCATACTGTAATATTAACAGATCCCTCTACAAAATAAACATTGATCATCCACTGCTGTTTGCCAGAGGCACACATAATCAGCACCGTTCACCACAATCTCCCCGAAAAGAAGAATCATAAAATCCCTAGTGTTAGAACTCCCGCTTCCATAAAAAGTTTTTTTTTTTTCTTGTTTAGCTACAAGAACCAGAGGGTACCAAAAAAGTTTTATCAGTATGTGTGTTAAAGGTTAAGTAGTGGAAGACCCCACTGTTGAATGTTAGTGGTTCTGGCTCACTTATAATAGCAAACATACAGTACGTTCATCATTCTTCAGACACCCAAGGGCTGGTCCTATGGCCTGTGGTCTGTATACAGTCTCTGTGTTCATTCACCTGTAACGGACTGGATATGAATCCAAAATGGAAACCTATGCTGTATCTGTATGTAGATTAAATGTTCGATATCAGAGTTAAAAGTATAAAATAGAGTATAAAACTGGGAGGTATGGAAACCTGATCAACTGGTTTATTTTTCAACATACACACACGTGCACACGAAACATATCGCAGTCAGAAAGACACACGCTAATCTAAATATTCTCTCTCTCTCTCTCTCTCTCTCTCTCTCTCTCACACACACACACACACACACACACACGCGCACACACACACACACACACAAACACCCATGTGCACACCAGAGACCTGTTGTTGGTCTTCCAATGCTCCGTTTCCTGGAACCAACCTTGTTGAAGGTGACTGTTTATCTGAATTGGAGTCCTTATCTGTGTGATTATGGCCAGATTCCCCCGGACCGCCGCTTGCAGTCACTCCCCAGAGCTTGCAGATAAACAAGCAGAGGCGACACGACGTTAACCGCTTTTGTAATGATGAAATATTCATCTATGACCTCATATTTGCACAGGGTCACACAAAAGGGCCTTCTCAACAGACACCACAATGACTTCACCCAGGAGATTGTTCTGGACTTTGGGCGAGTGGACACATTGGAATGTAATTGCTACCGTAATCCCCGGCTGTATGGCACAGACGCTGCCTCTGTGCAGTGACTCCAATCAGCCAATGGCAAACCTCCAACTGCAGCCTGTGTGTGTGTGTGTGTGTGTGTGTGTGTGTGTGCGTGTGGTGTGTGTGTGTGTGTGCGTGTGCGTGCACGCGTTTTTGTTTGTGTGTGTGTGTGCGTGTGTGTGCGTGTGGTGTGTGTGTGTGTGTGTGCACGCGTTTTTGTTTGTGTGTGTCGTGTGTGCGTGTGTGTGTGTGTGTGTGCATGCGTGCGTGTGTGTGCGTGTGTGCGTGCTGTCAGTACATAATGCTAGGTAGTGATCTGAGGTACCTACTACTACCTGAGTTATCAGGTGATCGGTAAGTCATTATTAAGGCTCCCCATGATCCTTAAGACCCATCATAACCAGGCATCACCGTTTAACACACAATTCCACGTCATAACGTCCTGGCGGGAGACAGGAAAATGCACACTCTCACTAATATCATTCCCATTTAAGCCGCAGGAATGGACGAGTAAATCAAATGAAAAAAAACCTGTGAATCGCAGTTCTTTCACATTCTCCAGCACCTGGGCTCTCTCTCTCTCTCTCTCTCTCTCTCTCTCTCTCTCTCTCTCTCTCTCTGCCTGGTGAAATGTTGACGGGGTGGGGGGGGGCAGAAGAGGGATTACATAATCGCAGTGTGAAAGCTGGCACTCCTAAGTGCCTCGTTGAGAGAGGAGCCTTCCATTTGCACAGCAGAGCTGGGAGCTTCTGGCAGACGGCGAGATTCAGGGACTAGTTTTGAACAGCATGTATGTGTGTGTGTGTGCGTGTGTGTGTGTGTGTGTGTGTGTGTGTGTGTGTGTGTGTGTGTGTGTGTGTGTGTGTGTGTGTGTGTGTGTGTGTGTGTGTGTGTGTGTGTGTGTGTGTGTGTGTGTGTGTGTGTGTGTGTGTGTGTGTGTGAGAGAGAGGAGTCATGTGCCAAACACTCATTTGGGAGGACTGAAGTATCATTTGCTTCTTTTAAATAAATGAGGATAGTCAGCACGGAGCACGCCATCCAATTCCTTTACAGTTCAAGTGGATTCCGTGCAATTTACATTGGTCCATTTGTTCAGTGAGTGAGGTCCTAAGCTGACCGTTCCTCAGCTATACATTAACTTAACCGTCTAAACCTACAGGAATTCAGGGAAATTACAAGCTTGTTATTTCCCAAAAGGTTTAGAAAATAAAATATTTTTTTTCAAGGCAGGGCTAAACTACAGTAGGATTGCACTATGAATTCACTGCTCTAAAAAAAGAAATATGACTTTTGGTATCCATAAGCACTGTTGTAGCACGCGTAATCACAATGAATATATTATGAAGAGAATTCAGAGATTCACCAAGAGGTACATGACAGCTCACAGCCAAACAGACTATTTTACAGTGTGTTCTTGTTAAGTGCTCTTGCGACGCTGAAAAAGAAAATTGAGGGGAAACTCTTCAGATCCAAACACTCCCCGTCGATGGGAAGTGGCAGATTTTCAAATGAGAAATAAATAATGCAAAGCCGCAATTTGTCCGAAGCGAAGCTCGCGGAAGCAGCGGGCGGCACGGCATCGGAGAGGAACGCGGTGGCAGGAGGTGGATATTCATGCTGAGGGGTGGGGGGTCGAGGGGGGGGTGGGGGGTACATCTCAACAAGGATGCTCTGATCTCTGCACTCCTGAGCACCACGCTCAGCGTATTGACCTGTGCCCGAGGGCGACCTCGCCGTCTATTCTGATGCGCCACTCAAGGGCGACAGTTGGAGCCTGACCTTCCCTCTGCACGGAGGACGTGCGTGCGGCTCGTTTATAAACGGACTGTGTTTTCAGCTCAGCGGGCAAGATCCTGCTCTGTGTTTGCATTCTATGTTTGCATGGGCATGTATGCAAAACTATATTACTAGCGCAGGTGGAAAGTCCAGAAAGTAAGGCCTACCATGTGTTTCTTCCCACCCGTGAACTCAGCCAGCTGGTTTAACTAATGAGTTCTACCTCCTGGCTGAAGAAGAATTGTGCTAATTATCAAATCCAGGTGATTGGAACAAAATACAAAATATTTCTGAACCTGGATTTTCCGTCTCTTGGTTACAAGAGATTTCAGACCCAACTGTGGAATAAGCAAAGTCAGATTGTGTTTTAATGAATCATGTTGATTGTTTCTTTTTTCTTGATGCATCTTCCAGTTTACAGGAACATCAGTTCTGCAAGCGTTCACGGGAAGAACTGCGGCGGGAGAGCGAGAGAGAGAGGCAACCCCGGCGGGTATCGCTTCCCTGCGTGCGAAACATCTCGTCCCAGAAACACGCGCTCGCTATTTTTACACCTCGCTCCCATGGAATCCGGCGGAGCCTGGCCACGTTTCTGGGGCAGACACACCCCCAACTGCCCCCCCGGTCCCCAGGCACCTCGTCTCACCCCCAACCGCCCCCCCCCCCCCCAAAAAAAAATAGCATCTTGCGCCAGACATTCTTCAATAAGTAGACAGGAAGTGTGCGGCGGAAACGCCCCTCGCGGTTGTTCTCGGCGGGGTTCCGCGTCCCAGCGGGGTGCGGTGCCTCCCCTCGCTCGCTTACCCCAGAAAAGCGTTCCGGCTGACGGCAGCACCGCCGCCGAGCGCCGAGCTGAACGGAGACGCACGCGCGCATTACGACGTTTCCCTGTCGTTACGGAAATATTTCTGGGGCAGTGCGTTACGAATTATAAAAAATAAAAAAACCCGTTCAGAAGAAAGACGCGATGAGAGAGATTAGCGGAAGGCCTTTTAGCGGTATTATCATTACCATAAGTACCAGCAGCAGCAGCAATGCTGAAAGCTGCTGATGAACTGAGAAATTGACGCGGAAGAAGGAGTGGTGGAGTCCGCAGGGAGATTGATGTCACCGCTGATTTGGGCACCGTGCTGATTGACCGGCATTGATTGAGAGGTTGAGCTTAATTTCCAGATGACAGACCAGTTTAATGAAGTCGATCACAGCAGACAGCTTTACCGCCTTCATTTACATACGGTCATTCATTTGCTAATTTTAAAAAGGATCTACTGACTGTGAATGCACTCAAAATTAAACAAATACAGTGCATTGCGATTATGATTATTCTAATTTTTTTTTTTTAATGCTTCTGGATTTCTCAGAAAGCATACACGTCACTTAAATCATGCATTTATTTCTGTTTTTCTAATGACATTCAGAGTAGGCAGAAGATGCAAGGTCACCTTGAGTGATAATGTCTGCACCATCGGTAATGGCTCATTGTAAGACGGTCTGGTGCAGGTGTGTTATTCTGGGTTTTGGAAGAAGGTGGGGCAGTACAAACAAATGAAAAATAAACACAGGGGGGGTGTGAGATTATTTCATTCACCTGATATGAATGCAGGAACCCCCCCATCCCAAAAATAATAGACAAATAAACATATACATTCACAAATATGCATACGCACAAACACATACACTTGTATGTGCGCACTCTCTCTCACGCACACACACACATATGCATTCACAAACACACACACCCACACACACACACAGGAAAACATATTCACACACGCACACATTCAGAAAATGCTGAAACACACACATACTCATGCACGGCAGAGCCTCATGCCTTTTGACACCAGTAAAAGTCCTGCAGATTACTGACTATTTACAAAGAAAAAGAAATTTCCAATTATCAACAAATTCTTAATTTATATGATCGTACATTTCGGTTAGCAAAGTTTCACTGAAGATTCAGCATGCAATATACGCACATGCACACACACACACACACACACACACGCACACACATTTCCCCAAAGTCCCTCCAAAATAAAACGATCTCCAGGTTTTGTGTGTGTGCTCCTTCCTCACTTTTCTTGTTGGATTTTTTGAGGGGAGTTCTAAGGAGATGGCAGACAGCGGCCTGAGGTGATAAACCTCTCTGGAGAACTGTGCAAGAATTGCACAGAGAAGCCCTTTAGAAGCAGGTTCAAGCTTTTCAAACACAAATACGACTAATAAAACAACCATTTCTTGCGCATTGCAGTGGGTGCTAAATTGCCAAAAATACTGGTTATTGTCATCCTAATTCACACACACGTTCACTATAGTAAATGTAAAGTCAGCGCTTACAGTATTGCTCTCAAAATATTGAAGGTAAGGTACTGACCTGTGGTACAATTTCAGAAAAAATCAGCTCCTTTTCCGATCAAATATAAACTGAATAGCTGGCATTTGCGTTTGTCCTTGCAAAAGAAAATTGCAAGCCGCCCACGGGCAGCGAGAGCTAAAAGAAAAACCTGCTTGTGTGAGTTTTTGATTTACCATACACACTACAGAGACACATATAGGAACGCATGACACCAAGAGTGAAGGGTGTGATCGGTGCGAATACGCAGAGCGGATGGAGATGGTATGACCTCACGTACCTCCACATCCAGGACAGGCCCTTCAGAAGTCAGTTGTGGAAACATTGGCAGCTGGTTGGGCGGAAAGCCTTCCTCAAGTCCGTAACGCTCAGCGCTGATAAACGAGGAAGAGCTTCTGAGTCTGACGGATTGGACGCGTTTGGCAGGAGCCGGCCTCGGGGACCGCAGGCGCGAACGTTTCAGGAAAGCCTCGAGCGAGACGGCGGAGCTAATCTCGGTAAAGCGCTGAGCGTTTCCTAAAATGCGCCTGTCAGGAACGTCGCGCGCGTTTAAACCCGGGCCCTGTCCTTACCCCCCCCACCCCACCCCCCCCACCCCCCAACTGCCTGACAACACTTCCCTTTAACTCAACGCTGACAGAACCAGGCGTATGTCAAACGTGCGTGCGTAATGCGGAGCGCGTGTGTGTGTGCGTGCGTGCGTGTATGTGTGTGTGTGTTTGTGAACGCACGGATAATTCTATACAAATCCTTCACATCTGGCACTGGGGACTGGTCCTGACAAGAGATTAACCTTTTTTTTGTGTGCGTAGACCCCGCGGTAAAATCCTTAGAGTGTGGGCCTTCCTGCTGGGCCAGTCACACACAGATAGGACGCGCTTCCCTCAATGTAAAAATCAGCATCGCGCGGCTGATGAAAGCTCGGCGTCCGCTGCGCCAAGCGCTCTGTATGCTAATAACCAGCCTGCCGCTGACACCACAGGTGCTGTGAGAGGAGAGGAGGAGGAGGAGGAGGAGGAGAGGAGAGAGGGAGACGAGAGGAAGAGAGATGAGAGGCGAGGGAGAACGTCGAAGCGAGTGAGGACAGGGAGAGGGAGGGAGAGGAGAGGAGAGTGCAAGAGAACGAAAAGAGAGGGGGAGTGAGAAGAAGAGGAGAAAGGCGAGCAGCGATGAGCAGAGGGAAGGAAGGAGGGAGAGACGGAGGGAGAGGAGATCGGTGAAGGGGGGGATTGACGACAGGGGTTTGACAGACAGGTGGGCAAGGAGGTAAAGACTGCAGGAGACGCCGGAAGAGAAGGAAAGCAAGCGGTTCTGTGGGGGAAGTAGGAGAGAAAGATGCAGCTGCTGATTACAGGAGGAGGGGGGATACAGGGACCAGGCTATCCACAAAGGTGCAGGGAGTGGGAGGTGACAGGAGCAGGAGGAGGTGCAGATAGTTACATGGACACAGTGACGGGGAGAAGGAGACTGACAGGAGCTATAGAGGCAGGGGGTTGATGAGTGTGACGGTGCTTGCGTGGAGCGTCAGGCAGACACAAACAGCAAAGAGGAGCACAAAGATGGGAGAAACGTATTGAAGAAATGGTCAGGCTGGCCTGGCTAAACTACCAAATAAAACAAAGATTTTACATTCACGTCTTACAGCTGCACACCAGCTCGCTTGTAGTGTATCAGTTTTGGCTTAAGTAGGGTAAAGAATTTCACAGGTGTCTCAAACGTTGAAATAGGTATGTTCCAGTACACGGGTATAATCAATGTTCTGTAATTTTATGCCGCGGATCCGCGCTCCACACGACGGCTGGCTTCACGGCAGAATTCGCGGGAATCGCAGGAACGTCTTCCTCACAGCTGTTGCGAGCAGCCTACGGAGCGCCGCGTCTCACGCGGCATCAGGAAAACAAAACAATCTCCGAAACCTCATGAATATTTAGCGCCCGTGCCGACGTCTATAGCCGCGCGGCTCCGAGCCGACACAGGCATCGTCTGAGTTATTAAAAGTCCGGCACCCGAGCAAACAACATGATCTCCATGACAACTTTCATCTGACAGCTCACTAATCTTTTTGTCTTGCCTCTCTCACCTGTTAGTGCAACCCCCAGATAATGACAGTCTGAAAGAGTGCTCACTACTTCAAATAAAATCCATGACATAGCCTACACAGGCTAAACAAAGAACGGTACTTCAGGTATATTCCACCGCAGAAGCTTAACACTTGTCTTCCCCTGCTGGGCATATTTAGAAGTTGAAATTACTGGAAATGTCTCAAACTCAAATAATAACCTTTAAAAAAGTCAGATAATTATATGTCTGCTTCCACAGATTTTCTTTTGTTGTTGTTGTTGTTCTTCTTCTTCTTCTTCTTTCTCTTCTTCAGATAATGCTCATCTACTAACAAATCCAGTTCGGAATTGTCAGTTCAATGAATTTCTTTGGATCTTAACAGAGGCATCGATTTTGTGTACCGTTAACTGGATTAGACAAAAACATGTCCACGACAGCTTTCAATACCAACTGATGCACATCAGTTTTTTTTTTTTTTTTTTTTTCATCGCACTGCCAAAGAACATGAAATCCTCATCAGAGAATAAAACTGTCTGCATGTGTGAAAGTAAAGAGGCTAGCTGTGATGTCCAATTTTGACATGAGATAAATGGTTTTGTCCAAACAACCTTGTTAGCCAGAACAAGAAGAAAAGCGTCAGACTAGAAAAGAAAACAGAGGTTGAACACTTTTCTAATCTCCCTTTTTCTCTGTGTGCCTCATATTTCAGTCCCCTGCACCTGTCACTCATCCCTGTGGGAGGGGACATACTGTTGTCTCCGGCAGTTAATTTGTCAAACTCCTCAAATATTTGAAAGGGTGAGTCATGATGTTTTAAGGCCGTTCCTAAAATGATCTAATCAGGCTTGTTGACTGAACAGAGACAATATGAGATGACACCAACATCCTCCTTAAATTACACAGGGTGATTGCTTAAGGCAATAAGGCCATGGTGGTGAGGCGGGTAGCAGGGTTGCCAGACTGGGGGATTTACCCTAAATGTAGGGGATTTAAAAAAATTCATGGAAGACTTTTTAAAGAAAGAATGTATGGGAGTCAATGATAGATGGGGTATTTTAAAATGAGGTATGGGGGGAAATTGTATGGGACTCTATTGAAGACGGGGGATTTTCTGAATCTTTTTAATTCAGGCATCTGGCAACACTTTGGCAATTTTTTTGGGGGGGAATTAATTCAGGCATCTGGCAACACTGGCGGGTGGCTGTTAAATAGGCTGCCTCCAATGCCTTGAACTTGAAATGCTAAAGAGCAGGTTCTGTATACATTCCCCACAATACCAACTGTCACAATACCAATTCAATACGCATTTTAGATTTAGAATCAAAATTAGTGGATATGCATAATCATACTAATGAAATAATGGTGCAGATTGATGTATTTCACTCTTCAGAAACTTAATTTAAAAGTATGGGTGACAGTGTCTTATGAAAAACAAAATCTTCTCTCTCTCTCTCTCTCTCTCTCTCTCTCCCTACTGGCTCCCCAAAGGAACAACCCGCCCATCTCAGTCAGGACAGTCCCTCCCTACCGTCCGGCATAACCGGACGACCCATCTATTCAGGAAATACCTCTCCTCCCCTTCTCCGCTCTCATTCCCATTGCCCTCTTACACATCTTCTCCTTTCTATCCGATTTAAAAAAAAACTCTCTACCTTCCCTCCCACATGTAAATTCTTCGACAAAGCTTAAAATAAAAAAAAAAAGGATTACCTATCGCGTTACAGCCTGACCATTACGCTCTCATTGTTTGCTACTTGGAGTGTTGGTGATTTAGGAATCTACGGCTTTTCTTTGTGCTCTTATTGTAAGTCGCTCTGGATAAGAGCACCAGCTAAATGCCTAAAATGTAAATCAGCCGCAGCAGCAGAAGGGAACACTGCGCCGTTGTCTCGCGGTCGCACACAAATCGCCTGCGGTCCAACGGCAAAACCCCTGCAAACCCAGCCAGAAGACACCTCATAAGCGGACACTCAGTGACAGAGGTCTGACAAACATGACAACATTCTAGTGTTCCACTTGCAAGGAATTCTGAAAAGCTGACTCCTTAAACAACACGCAAAATCGCAATGCACTTTCTGAACATGTTTCTGACGCTTGTCTGACTGGTTCCTTGTTTTGAGCACCGCGTGGCATAAGCTCAGTGTGTTGTTGATGGCACGTGCAAAAGCCATATCAGTCCTCGGGGATAAAATGAGGTAGAGCACATGCAAAAGGGGAAAGGTCACATCCATGCCCCACAGTCAGTCTAGATAATTTTCTTTTACAACGTAAATAATATCAGAGAAAGCCTTTGGACTTGCCTTGGCAATTAACCAGCAGACAGCGACCAAATACATACGTGCAGTGTTCAGGAAGGTGTCACTCTACCCAATAATGCACTCTTCACAAATGCGAAAAGACCCAATGTGATTCGATTGACTGTTCTAAAGCAGGGGAGCCACAGTGTCTCCAGGAAAAAACTTTTTTTTTTAACTTACCTTTCTGCAAAATGCACATGCACACATAAATATATTATAAATCCACTCAGCTATTACAGATTCACTATATTCGGAAGGACACAAATACATAAATAAATACTGTGGAAACTAGTCTATTTGGAAAGTCTATTCATGTAAGTTTACTGTTTTATATATTCATATCAAAATATCATAAAATCAGTTTACAGTCTACAGTCATGACGCCAACTGACATTCCAACCGTCTAAATGCTGTTCAAAGACTTTTAAAAATGTTTGATTTTCAAACGAAGGACAACAGGACGTTGTGCATGAGACAACTTTAGAATGGTGCGTATGGCAACAGCGCAGCGGGGGAATGTAGAACGCGTCGTGTCTACGACAGAGGATCCGAGCACTGCCTAAGGCACACTGTCACTTTCACTTTGACGCCACTAGTTTAAAAAAAAAAAATTATAATAATAATTTTAAACCAGGACTGCCCCTCACGTCATGTTGACAAGTCCTCGATAGACAGTTTTGTTTAACAAACAGCCTACCCACATGGAGGGGTGGAGGGTGGGGGGGCGGGGAAAGTCAACTTGAGAGAAAGTTAACTTGAACTTTCAAGAGACAGGACCTTCTACTTAAAGAGACAACAGGCAACAGCGCGACAGAACTCCGGGCATGCACGTGACGGAGAAGCGGACTGAAGGAAAGGAGCAAAACAGAGAGAGGAAGAAAGCCACTCTCTTACCTGAAAGGTGTCTGAGAGTAAAGGTGGGTCCTCTGGCCTCAGGAACACTTGCTGCCCCCTTCTGAAAAATTGAATGACTGCAATGAGAATCTGCTGCAAAATCAAAACCATTATTTTAGCGGCTTCTGATCTCTCTCTTCCTCTCTCTCTATCGGTGTTTCTCTCTCTCTCCTGCTCTATCTCTTGCTCCCTGGCTGGCTGGCTGTCAGTAGCTGGGGGAGAGTGTGTCTGCATACACCAGCGCGCACAAATCCACACACACACTCCCCGCTTATCTCTCTCTCTCTCTCTCTTTCTCTCTCCCTCTCTCTCTCACACACACTCTCTCTCCCTATTTCTCTCGTCTCTCTCTCGTACGCTCACTTTCTCTGCGTATACGTGCCTGTTGTGTGCGTGTGTGTGCGTGTATGTTTGTGTGTATGTTTGTGTATGTGTGTGTGTGTGTGTGTGTGTGTGCAATGCGTGCATGCGGGTGTTTGTGTGTCTGTGTGTGTGCAATGCGTGCATGCGGGTGTCTGTGTGTGTGTGTGTGTGTGTGCAATGCGTGCGGGTGTGTGTGTGTGTGTGTGTGTGTGTGCATCTGTGCCAATGCTTGCATATATCAGTGACTGGATGGCGGCCACATCTTCACTGCTTACAAGTCCCTCCCTCGTTTTCGCTCAGTGGCCATCATGTCATCTACACCTGCTGCCCATAGCGATGGGGACAACAGCCTGTCAGTCTGAGGTGTGAGCTGCAGGTGCTAGGGTACAGAGCAAGCGTGCGGCTCTCTCTCGTCCTCTCTCCCCTCTCTCTCGCTCTCCCTCTCTCTCTCTCGTCCTCTCTCCCCTCTCTCTCGCTCTCCCTCTCTCTCTCTCGTCCGCTCTCCCCTTCTCTCTCTCTCTCTTTGTACCGAGACGGAGTCTTCCCTCGTGGCCCCTCTGGGTCCTAAAGCCGGAGCGCCAAACGATCCCACAGTTTCCCCTGATTGTCCCGACCAGCAGGCGCTCTATTACTTTAAATCACTGGCTAAATAAGCACCCTCACGAGAGCCCTGACTACGTTCTTTTTTTCCCCACACTCAGATTTACAGTTTTTTTGCTAAAGTGAATGTAATGGTATTTATTTATTAAATTTTTCTTTTTTTTTACCATCACATTCACTTAAAACAAAGAAAAAGGCTGGTATTTCGATTTTTTTTTAAATACAGGAAAATTAGAAATGATCAGCAGGGGACCTTGTTCCACGTGCTCCCAAAAGAAACGTATTCAAAACTGCCACGGTAAAGTAAAGCAATGCCTCGCCCTATTGAGCTTGTGAGAAGGGAGGGATGCTGATGAAGAGGACGACGGGACTTGTTTGACTAAACGAGCCGCTTGGTAAATTAATCCCAGAATCTCCACTGTATCTCCGAACCAATAATAAGACATACAAATTACATTGTACATTAACCAGGTGAAATATGGAAACGTCCACTTTACTAACGTAGACATTTAACCATCTACACCAGGGGTGGACAACTCCAGTCCTGGGGGGGCCGGTGTGTATGCAGGTTTTTGCTGCCACCAGTTGCCAATTATTTAATGAGCCCTATCATTTACATGATCTGATATTTTAGCTACATTCTGCGATATGAACAGAAGCTGATGAATGTTCCTGTGCCTGTATGCATCTATTGTTGCGTTTTTATCGTGGTCTAATTTACGAGTAAATGGATGTTGGTGTATGCACTAATTAGCTTATTGAGCCAGGGTAACTGGTGGCAGCAAAAACACTGCATACACACATATCTGCAATGCTACGCTGTCAGTTTTGTAGCAATACGACATTTCCAGGGCACCTAACATTTAATTGAAAGAGGACATTTTTCTCTTGAATGATGGCAAATTAAAAACCAAAGGTCAATGCAATAATGAGGTCTGGATCACAGGCAGATCCCTTTTGAATCAAAGCGATGATATGACAACACTCGTACGATAAGTCCGATGCCACAATTTTATTTCAACGCCTCCACTCCCGTGGAAATAAAAAATAAAAACTGATACTGACCAGGGACAGATTGAGAGCACCTGACACAAGCCCCCGGACTCCCAATCTCTAAATCCGCCAGCTTTAAAATTACATTTGCACATGGGCCCGGTAACACACAAAGAAGTATTGATCAAGAGTCACTGATAAAAATGGCACAATGACTTTTGTTTAAAGAAAGGTAATTAAGGAAGCTGGGATTGGCCACAATTCTATGGGTAATAAGAGGGAACAAACCTTCAGATAACCTTGCCTGGTAGAAGTGATTTGATTCCTCTATTTATTTATAACTACATTCAATGCCTATGTTTTAGAATTTAGAAACCGCAGGATATTTTTACTAAAGGCAGGGTCCAAAAAGGTTATTTGAAAAAAAAAAAAATTTAAATATCCTTCCATATGAAAAACAGTTTTTTCAGAAATACCCAAATGTAGTTAAATGTGTACAATTGGAGGTAAAAAAAACATAATTTTGCCTTTGGGTTCCATTTAAGTTAGAAGCAGAATTTCTGTTTAAAAAATCTAGATTTGGGAATCTATTTAACAAAGTGGAACGGACATGAGGCAAATAGGACCTGCTTATGATCCATCAAGAGCGGTTCTGTAAAATGGGACAGCAGCGGGTTCTCTCCCAATTATATTGATGTACTTTTTCACTAAATTTGAAGTGACTTCCAGACATCCCTCCGGATTACGCATACTTTTCGAAGCATGGCTGTCTTTGGAAGATTAATTTCCAGATGGAACAAAGGTGCCTCAAGGTGACAGAGCTCATTTGCATGGATGACATCATGACTCAACCATGAGTCAAAACCTGACAGCCAAATCAACCCAGAGGGCTTCATCAAATAATGAATGACTATGCAATTTTATTTGAAAGCACTGAAAATTAATAACTATGAATTTTCAGACAGAAAAAAAAATAGTCTTAAAATTTTTCATGGCTCAAATGTGTTTGAAACAGTGTTCAAATGCGCTCATGCTGTTTGCATGAGTGTTCTACACTTTAATGTTTCCATAATTATTATGAGGTAACATTTATCATGCCGTTTTTCTATTTAATTTCAGTGCAGATCCGTGTTCTATTAAATCTTACTTAAATAGGCTGCAGATTTCAATCAATGGCACTGATTTGACTTGCATTATGAAACCATCCATAGCTTCTGGAGGCCTTAAGAACATCTTGACTGCACTGAATTATGTTAGACATAACCCACACGGCCTTCCCCATGAACATCAATTCATCCTCATACCAGCAGCCAGTGAGCGCTGGAGTTTCAGGCCTCGTACAGAGAGCTCAGCTCAGGTTCACTATGACTTTTTCTTTTCGTCCCAGGAATAGCTCAGGTTTCAGCCCTACAGTAAACATTCCACTTCACTTTCCCAGGTAATTACCTATGGAAAAAATGACATCATCTCTCAAGCTTTACAATGATGACACATTATTGTGCATTCCTGGAGAGGCATTATACGTAATGCCTGAACCAATCTATCCACTGTGGTTAAGATATCTGGAGATATACTGTACATGTATACAGAAGTAAAGGGACAGTGAGATGAAAATGCTGACATGGAACAAAGTATTTTATTTTTTACTAAGATCTGATTCAAGGAAAATTCTAAATTTTTGAATTATGATAAAATGGTTCAATGCACTGATGATGATTGGTCTCCCAAAATGACATAAAATTACAGCAAAGCCTTTGAAGACTATTCAAACCCTAAACCCTAAGCGCTGGATTTCTCTCTCGTATCTGGAACCATACAGACCCTGATGAATGAAAGATAAAATAAACAAAGAACAAGATATTTTTTGCATTCTTCACAATGTAAAGAGTGGTTAAAAGTGTCCAAAAAAAAACAATAGAGCAGTTTTACACTTGAACATTTTGAAGAATGCTAAAAAATGTTATTGCATACGTATTTGGAATAAAAAATGTAGTCTTTCACATACAATAGGGGCAGTAGCATGAGGCAGGGATCCAAATGCGTTGTAAAACTCATTAATTAATGATGCAGCCTCTGATGTTAGTAAAACATCAATAGGTTATATACTGTATTAGAATGGGAAATATGCCAAAAACATTATATCAGTTTGGTTTTATAATACACAATATACATATATCATGATATTTTGTGTTACTATGGTTAATAAACAGTAATCATGATAACATTAAATGTTTTTGCTAGTTTAAAACTCGATTAAATTTGATGTCATTTATGTTTATATTACCGTACTCATTAATACTGTGAAACCATGGTTACCACGGAATTTTTCAGGACAGTCATCATACTGTCACAAACCCACAGTAGCAGCAAGGGATCACAGAGGTCAAATGTCATGGGCTTTTCAAAGCAAGCAACACTAGTTAGTATGTTAGCTGGTCAGCAATCATATCTGGAATAGATTTTCATAAAAGTTTGAAAAGCATATAAAACCTATCGTGGCTGAAACTGTGATGATATAAAATAATGATATGTCCCACCGCTAGTGTGTGTGTGCGTGTGTGTGTGTGTGTTTGTATGTGTAAAGTCTATGTTGTCTATTTGATGTTGGTGAAATGCTTAATGGGAATTGTTTGACAGTGTCCAATTGGAAGACTGATTTTATCAAGCATGACCCACTTGTAAAATCTATTTTAAACTTATGAAAATAAATCAATGTATATATTACCACCACAATCAATAAGTGACAACATATCTATTTAATAAAATGGATGAATTTTTCCTTTAGATTTACGGTTCAGTTATGACAGAAGGCCTACTACAGTACTACTGCTAGTGCACACACACACACATAAGCAAGTTCTGACCATATATCAAAACTTGCTCTTCGTGAATGAATTAAGAACAAATTTTAATATATGGTAGACAATAATGATAAAATACATTTTAATGAATTACTCATTTTGTATTCAGTTGTTTGTAAACTATGACTATGATATGATAATAATATTTATTTTTTCTTTCCTGACATTAAAACTGATGATGATGAATGATGGTCATGATAACTTACTTATTGGTTTTGTACATTACATTTACATTACATTTACATTACAGGCATTTAGCAGACGCTCTTATCCAGAGCGACTTACAACTTGTTAGCATTTCTTTTACATATATTATCCAATTATACAGCTGGATATATACTGAAGCAATTCAGGTTAAGTACCTTGCTCAAGGGTACAACGGCAGTGTCCTACCTGGGAATCGAACCTGCAACCTTTCAGTTACAAGGCTAGTTCCTTAACCATTATACTACACTGCCGCCCAAGGTGTGGGTGCTAAAATGTTTTGCACACGCTAAAGGTCTAAATAAATCAAGCCCTTTTGCTCTGTTGATTTTAAATGGATCACTCTACAAAGAGGCCACCAATCCTAAAACCAAGAATGAATTCATTTGATTTTTATTCACATTTACAACATAGTGGTTGTATTATCACAACAACAGTAACAGTTTTTTTTTAGTTTTTTTTTTTAGAAACGCACAAGCGGGAACACAATACAGGGATCGACTCACAGAGTCAGGAGCAAAGAGAAAGACAGACTAGCAGAAAGAGTGTGTAGCTGCGAGCCAGACAGAACCAGAACTGTGAAGCGTGGAAAAAAAGAAGTCAGAAACCCAAGGACCTCAAAACTCACACCGTCCCCAGAATAGAGAGGCATCCACTCTGCTCAAAGCAACACTATCATTGTTACTGTGAACATCCTCACCTAAAGACTGCTAACCCATATCATAAACACAGACCATTAACCCAAACTACGCTGTGCATTAACCCAAACTATGCTGTGTCACGCTCCGTCTTTAAAAATGAAAATTTACAAAAAAAAACAAAAAAAACAGTGTATCACTGGTTGTCTGGGCTGATTAAATGAGCAAGAATTGCAGGATTACATATTTTTCAAACATCATACCCGTCCAATAATATTTTTTTTTTCTTCAAATTTTCATTACTACTAATTTTACAGCAACTTCCTCTCCTTGCTCGCCTCTCCATGAATTGTGCCTTTTGATATTTCTGCACCCCAAACCGTTTCCAATTTTAATTACATTTCATGAAAATTAAGTCAACAACTTTACTGTTTAGAGGGATATTTTTTGGCACGGGGTTCTATCCCTCGGGGAAAAAAACAAATTTGAATAAATTTTATAGTTTTACATACAATATGTGCAACATAAAATGCTAAACAAGAAACAACAATTTCAATTTGCATAAAATCATACAACTCTATGCCTTCCAGTGCAATGTCCGCATCACAGAAGCTTTCAAGATAAATTGGAACAAATCCCTCCCTCCCCTTATTTCAATAAAAAAAGAAACATTTCTTTTCTCAGCTCCAGGAACATATCTCTCCATGAGGCAGTGAAAATTATTTCAGGTGCAACGTCATTCCCGTCCTGTAGTGACAAGGAATGACATTCACCAGGAAAAGTGAAGTGAAGTTGTACATGAAAGGAGCACTTACTGTGACATGTCGCATTGGACTTCACCGCAGAGCTATGGATTATGTTAAAGAGTACAACTCAAGCCCACCGCGCGGACCACAACAAAAATAGGAGATCCGCGAAAGGAAAGCGCTGTCTGTTCTCTCCCAGTATCACAGCAACCCAAAGACCATGCAGATGTCAGGTCTCTCTGGATCGAGCCAGTCGCACGCTAACCACCATGTAGCCGTCCGTAAGCTCCAATCAACAGCACTGCAATCTCCAGCTCTAGGAGGAAGCGCTGAGGCTAAGGCCGGAGACAGGAAGAAGGAAGTCTCATCACACGCATGCACGCACACACACACACACACTCACACTCACATACGCACACACACACACACACACACACACGCACACACGCACGCACACACGCACGCACACACACACACACACACATGCACACACACGCACACACACACACACAGTTGCACATACATTCACACAAAATACTCACAACCACATAAGTACACACATTCCCTGAGTTTCGCAAGAAACAAGAAAATGTAGAGACAGCAGTGTCCATTTTGGTGGCTATGTGGACACTCCAACTCCCCCCAAAACCTTATGACACCACATACAGTTGCAAAAGTATTGGAACAGTTGTATCAAATTGGTTGTTTCTCCTCATGATTAATCATATTTGTATATCAAATCAAACATTGACTATGAGGCAAAATTCACGTATGCATTTATTTCATGTGTGTTGTTAAACAGACATTGAACAGAGCCATTCAATGAATCAAGTCTTCCTTTTCCAAGTCAGCATATGTAATGGGACAGCTATTGGGACAACTATTTCAAATTTCAGAGGTTTACGATAGTACTCTATTTATAAATGGAAAGCTGTGAGTGTCAGGGCGTGAGTTATGTCATTGGAAGCGTTTGTAGAGTCTACTTTATAAGCTAAAAGATACAAGAAAACTGCAGATGAGGGCTAGAGAACAGAGTATGACAACCAAGAAAAGCTATTGTGAGGATGAAAGAAGAAAAAAAAAGTAAAGTAAACATAGCTGTGACCTCAGGCATGGAAAATAAGGAATACATCCAGGAATACATCCAAGCAAATGAATCTGTGGGTCTCAGAGTTATAGAATTACAAATAAATTCCAACATTTTGGTGGAATTAGTAATTATGTTCTGTTAGGAACCAGCTTCTTTCCCCCGGAATCAAAGTCAGGTCAATGCAGGAGCTCACCAAGGACAAGAAACACTTTAAGAAAGACAGTAAAAGTCTAATCCGGCCAGAAAATCACTGAAACACAACACAATTTTGTTCCGCAGTAACCCTCAACCCACTGTTCTTCTATCCTGGTTTAAAAATCCTCAAAGGCCCTGACATACACACACACACACACACACACACACACACACACACACTTAACTACTCTTATTTGAAGACATAACAGCAAACCCACCAGTCCTCCATTTTGAATTGGTAAACACCCACTAGGAGGCACCCACTTCCTCACTCACACACACAAAAGAGTGAAAAATGAGCCCTAGTTCGTTCTAAAAGCAATACCTAATTTGGAGAAAATCATTTCACATCTCAACTCACTAATCACCCTGTGTAGGAAAGTGTAGGAAAGTGCTACACAATAAAAAGGCTTACTCTTCAAATATGAGGACAACATTTGAACAGCAAAGCTGCTGTACACAGGGATACTGTACAAAATCACTCAGGTATTTAAAGCATTATTTGTGTCACTTAAATTTATCAAGAAAGACTTTGCTCTGGACAATGTTATAAAGATTAAAGTTCAAAATATTACAAACGATTCCGCCCAACAGACTACTCGGTGTGCATTTTTTCCCTATTCAATCACAAATGAAATGCACAGAAAGCGCAATATTATGTTGTTACGGTAAAAAATTGTGGATTATTATCTTGTCGGCTCGGATGATGCATTTGAGGTCTTAAAATTGAACCGACTTCCTCCATTCTCAGTGCCATTTTGTACCTTTCCCGCATCACTAATGGAGGGGATGCCCAGGTTGGAGCAACCTATTCAGTGACACCCTGCCTTGCTCGAGCCGATGTCACCACGGTAATTGTAAGGTGACATCTCACATAGTCGATGACTAGGGTCTAGTCAACCTCTCTCGTTGTAAACATGGTTTTCACTGTAAACGAGTTGATGAAATCTTCAATGCACGAAATGAACTGATAGTAAGGGACAAATTGATAAAAACTGGAGCAGGGAAAAGCAGAAAGTGTGTGTCCATGACATTAATAAAAACCTTCATTTATATTTGTGTGGGAGTCATACCATAGTTTCAAAGTGGGTCTTCAAACTATGCCAAACTTACAGTGGCTCGTAACCCTACATTTCCACAGCGGCACACATTTAGAGTTCACAAAGCTAACGGGAAAAGATTCAGGACAGGTCGAGTGGTGGGCTTGGTGCAACTGCTGTCGGTAATGTACAATAACGGGGTCAGATGAAACTGTAGGGGTTATTATCCAAGTTTGAAGGCATGTACAGAATGCAATGCACGTAATGTTTATGTAACTAATCATCCGCTGCCCTGCAATTAGTATAATCTGAACTGTTGTGTGTACACACGCTGCACACGTTTCCTGTTGTTTTTCGGGTGCAGTCAGTCTGACCAATGACCACGGACTTCTCGTCCAACAAGGGAAACACTGACTCCTGTGGAAGGACAGGTAGGGAGGGAGGGAGAAGGAACAAGGACAGAATAACAGACTCGTTGTGTGGGCGTTTCCTGGCGTGTTTAGCGTTTCCCCGTGTTTACTCTCTCTCTCTCTCTCTCTCTCTCTGGGCTGTCCTCTGCCAGTGACTGCTGTTCCCCCTTGTTCTTCCACGTGCACTCTCCAGCTTTCCAGAGGATGTTGTTTCCTAGAAATGACTCACGACACAGGACTGTAGGAAGCGCAAGAGTTCCCTGCTCAATTCCCTGCGATCATGGTTACAACACAATAGGGTATATTTATTATCTCTCGTATAATTATTACGTAAAATAAACATAACATATGGATATCTTCAGCACCTGGAAAAGGCCATAACTGTTTGCTACCCATTAGTTATGCTGGCAGAGCAACACTATGCTAATAAGAGGCTAATGCCATTAGTCTCTGTTTGACAGAATTTATAGTGATTTTTCCAGCAACTACGGCTACACAAAGTGCTTTACAATGAATGCCTCTCATTTACCCATTCATACATACACCGACAGTGGCAGGCCATGCAAGCCATGCAAGGACCAGCTCAATCAACCAGCTCTTCGGGAGCAATTAGGGGTTAAGCGTCTTTGCTCAAAGACACTTCGACACTATCTGCCACACTGCAAAAAAAAACAAATCTTAACAAGGATTTTAATCTCATATTTAGACTTTAGAATCTTATTTCTGTTACTTTTTTGCTAAATAAAATTAACTGTCTGCCAGTGGGGTGAGATATTTTTACTCATTTCAAGATTTGCCAGTGGGGTAAGATAATTTCACTTGTCAAGTAAAAAGTAACTTAATACAAGCTAATATTTTCCACTTTTGAAGAAAAAAAATACAAGACTAAAATACTTGTTTTTAGACAGACATTTTTTGCAGTGCAGAGGCAAACGCTCCGATTACTAGACGACCGCTCTACCCCCATTGGAGACAGTCAGGCAGTTGTAACATGGATAGTACACTAATGCTAACAGTATGGTAATGAATGCTAACAATAACAATAGCATGCTAATGAAAATGGTAACACTATAGGAACGGTAATGCTTGCACAATATTATCTGCGATCCTTCCCTTCACCCCTATCACTCTCCCTTTCATCGTGCAGAGCTCCATTACAAAGATTTACTACGGAGTAAAATAATTTCCATTCTGTGTACCACTCCGCACGTGAATACTGCACTGTCTGCCTTCGACAAAATGCAAGAAATACATCTATATGTTAATAACATCTTGGACAGAGGATGCAAGAGCGCAGCGCTAACTGCCCTGAGAGCTCTGTAGAACTGATGGTACACTGCAGAGCTATAGGCAGCAGTTATCCATGGGGGGGGGGGTAGTACTGTGGATCAGATAACGGATGAGACGGCGAGCGTTCTCTTTAGTCAACTGCAACTGACACTATCGCGGGCGGCACATATTTACCAAATCCCTGAGATGATGGGCGACGATGTTTTATATCCGCATAACTGCGATGCTACGGAAAATAAATCAGGCCAAGGACTGATCAAGGGCTTTTAAAGAAAATCCACGCTAAGGCTTAATTTTCCCTCTGCGGTTCCTCTGTCACATATTCAAAAAAACACTCAGTAGAGCTTTCAGGGATATTTCTAGCCCTCTTATTACTCCTGTTGTACAGTTCAGAGTAAAGACCAGGGGGGTCCTCACAGTGGCCCGAGCAGAACACCAAGGGGGTGTTTCACAAAGCAGGATTACTGAGTTAGCTGAATAACTGCACTGAGTAAGAGAAGCAGGATTACTGAGTTAGCTGGATAACTGCACTGAGTAAAACCCAGAACAGCTCTTTTTACTTCAGTCCATGTTCCATATTTGGGAGGGTTCCGGGTTTTACTCAGTGCATTTATCCAGCTCAGTAATCCTGCTTCGTGAAACAGGCGCCAGGTGATTCAGTAAGCTCGGCTCAACATAAATATTCCTGCAGGGGGTCCGTGGTGGCTGCTTCTCCTGTGAAAGAATGACACCTGTGATGGACAAGGGAACAGTTGATGGTTTGGGGAGATGGATGTCTCGTACTGCAGGATATAACTCTCCAATTTTAGCCACACCAGAAAAATCCCCCCAAAAGCAGAGATGCCATGTGAATAAGCTCATGTGAGTATGGAATGATGGTTGTGTGGGTGTTGCACTCTTGGCTTTTGCCTGCTTTAAGTAAAGTCTGGACGTGGTTGACAGTTGTATTTGAGAGCTTAATCATGGCCTATGTGGTCTTCAGCTCAGTCAACATAGTGTTTCTTTGTGTGCTGAAACGTAGTTAAAGTTTGGTCAGTGTACAGTTGGTATGCGTGACCACACTTAGCCCTACATGGACAGACTGCAGCTGATTCTATAATACCCCTTTCACACCGAGCAACAACCCGGGTAAAACCGGTCTTTTCCATTGGTGCAAAGGGGTCAACCCGCGTTATCTGACCTGGGTCCGCAACCCAGCTCACGACCTAGGATTTACGTGGGTTTGACATGGTTCGGCTTTGGCACGAAACGGGGGACACGGGTTAGTCTATACAGCACAGGTTAGCTGACCGATCTTGTCATGTGTTTAACCTGTGCGGAGATGATGTTCCAAAACTTTTAAATGATGGAAATCGCACTCAAATATCGACAAGCATGCATATCCGGGCATGGTTTGCACAAAAGGCATGTATTGGGCTGGTGAATGGTCCATGGTTTTAGAAGGACAACTGGTGAATGGTCACCATGCATTGCATAGCATGGCGAATTAATGGTTGGTACCTGGCAGCTCTGTGCATCCAAGCATGCACAATACATGATGGGCATGCTTTAGGTTGGCACACAGGTTCATTTGTTGATCTCCTAAAACATCCTCCGTTTGTCCAGGTAAATATGTTTTACACATCTTGAATATAACTAAGCGTGTCATTTGTTACCAAAAGTGATACACCGTGGTGCTCTTTCGCACTTGTAGTCACATATGATTTTGACAACTAAAAGCATTGTGAACATGCATGAGAGATATTAATAATGACTGGAAAAAGAAAGCAATGGTGTTTCTTTCTCAAACACGATCTCATTCAGACAAACAGCTGAGCAGTTTAGTCTGAGCAAAACATTAATTTGAATCCCCCCGAGTGGCCCTAATGAAAAGGTAAGCCTGCGAGATAATCTTATCTGCTCAATTTCCTCCAACCGGCTTGTCTAACTATGCCGCGACACAGACGAAAAATGTTTAACATATTCAAATGTGATCGAGAGCGGTGTTATTCATGAACTCAGCTGCGAATGTTTGCCCCCAAAACAGCCAAAGCTCCACTTCCAGGATGATTTCTGAAGTGTGGCGGTGAAGCATCTTTGTTTGATTTGGCAGCCTCTTCGCTTCAGCACTCCTGGATTTGGATCCAGAAGCTTCTCTCGCAGGCTGCTCACCGTGTCATCCGCGAAATGCGGCGCTACACCGGGCAGGCAAAGTTTACACATTAGCGCTACGCAAACCTCTCACACAGACTGAGATCATTATTTTCAGCTTAATTTACCAAAATAAATAAAGCGTGTCACGCTGCGAGCACATGTAGCTTCTCCACGTAGCCGTTTATATTGTTTACGTGGTTGTTATTGGCGATGATTAAAGACGCACATCTGAATTGCTTTTGATTCCAGTCCAGTTCTACTGCTGATTGCATCTCCTACTGATCTTCCCCAGAATGTTTCTTACAGTTGCTCCTGTATACTGAAGAGATGTTTTGCCAGCATGGCAAGTGAATAGCTACCTGCTGAACACCATTAGCTAAACACTTCATCTTCACAATGCAGAAGTAGCAGAAGAAATAACTTAATAATAGACCTTTATTTAACCAGGATGGTCAATTGAGAACAAATTCTCATTTACAACGATGACCTGAGTAGTCCCTGAGCTATATGTCTTTGGACAGTGGGAGGAAACCTGGAGTACCCGGAAGAAACCCATGCATACATGGAGAGGACATGCAAGCTCCACGCAGCGAGGATCCGGGCTGGCCGGGACTTGAACCTGGAACCCCCTTCTTGTGTCTATATCTGTATCTGTATTCGGATAGAAAAAAGAAACGGGCGTGGCCTAAACCAGAAGTGACTGGAAAATATAGACAAATAGGTGTTTTCCAACTTTCCAAGTAGAGCATTCATGGACTACAACAAACTCGCTAATACTCAAGCGACCTAACCAATGTTTTGTGGTTACACATGCTTCAAGTACCTGGACGATTTATATCGATAGCTATTTAGATAGCTAGATGGCTATGAGAAAGCTCGTTATGTTGACCTTATATCCCCTTGCACTTAAAAAGGTCATTTTCACCTGGTTTGCACTACTCTTAAGTAAAGCCTTGAAACTTTGTGGCAACACAGAGCAGTGACATGGATGATGACAGTATTTGAAGGGCACAGGTGTATCATCAAGACTAAAGTATCAAAACCTAAGGAATATGTGAGGAGGCATTCAGGGTACACACATGGACATAAATTTTTTTTTTTTTTTTTTAAAGTGCCTCATGATGTACTTTCTCTATTTTTCATTTCGCAGAATCCACATCAGCTAGTGGCAAAATTATGGCACATATTTAATCTCCAACATGTTTGCAACCACTGGAAAAAAAATTGCGCATATCGCAAAAAGCTGTCAAAGGGTTTCCATGGAAAGACTCAGTTTCACATAGAAAACTCACTTTTGTGCAGTTCTTCAATAACTTGGCAGTCGCAAAAAAAAATATTTTCTTTGAATATGAGCCATTATTATCAGTTCAGATATTGTATTTCACAAGACAAAGGGCAGGAAATATCCATTTTGAAAAAGGACAGCTGGGGCTTTTATTCTGATGATTTCAATGGCCTCCACTGGAAGTGAACTAGGCTCCCCGCTGAGCTGGCTGATTCATAAGAAGCGCTAAGCTAATAAACCCAACCCAGGGCTTGTTTTAAAGATAAGAGTCCTGTCCTAATTCGACTACCGCTTGCATGACTTGTAAGGAAACCAATCGCTGCTCAGACAGCAAAATGTACGCGGCCCCAAGGACCGTTCTCTAAGTGGAGATGTGTTGGATTGAGCTGGAAAACAACAACAGTTTGATTACGAACGAAGCCATTCTGGATTACAAAAACATTTATATGGACAACAGAACCATCAAGATGCATGTATTGGATAGACAGGAAGTGAATGCAATGCAAGTACATTATATATGGACAATTAAAACAAGGCAAGTACATTACATATGGACAATTAAAACAATGCAAGTACATTACATATGGACAATTAAAACAAGGCAAGTACATTACATATGGACAATTAAAACTTTTTCCGAATGATTTATTCAGCGATCTCAGGCACTGTACTGAAAGCTGAAAGGATATAAATTTTTGTTTGCTAGCTGTAAGTCTACCGTGGATTTCAACACAGAGATTGCTATCTCCAACACAGCCCCTGTGCTTCACCTGCTCACCTGCTTTCACACAGAACCCTGTGCTTCACCTGCTCACCTGCTTTCACACAGAACCCTGTGCTTCACCTGCTCACCTGCTTTCACACAGAACCCTGTGCTTCACCTGCTCACCTGCTTTCACACAGAACCCTGTGCTTCACCTGCTCACCTGCTTTCACACAGAACCCTGTGCTTCACCTGCTCACCTGCTTTCACACAGAACTGTCCCAAACAGAAATTTCCAGGTCAGTTTTTTTTTTCCCCTCATGCAATCAACCACCCATAGATTAAAGTTAATTGTCAGACTATACACACAATATGAGACACTGTAGGAAGGAGACAGACTGTGCGTACCCTGTGAACCCCATCGTTCTCATCCTCACACGGCTACTCCGCCACCTCGGAGTACCCTCACCCCCACCCCCACCCCCACCTCGACTCTCTCTTGGGCCAAGCTCTGCTGATCACCTCACGAGTACGCATGAGAGAATCAGAAATCAAATTCGTTCAAATAAGCCTAAAAATAGGCCTAGCCAATCTTGAATCATGATAGCAGCCCACATAATGCTTAAAAAAAAAAAAGAAACCAATAACAAATATAAGCCTTGATGTTTGGATTGAATCGTTATCTCTTTAGGGTTCATTATCCGTGCGGTTCTCAATAAAGCACCCCAATAATGTAGATTTCAATTCTTGCGGCAGGTATCACAGAAAAATTATCTAATTATCCACGGTTGCCATTTTTTAAATGGTTTAGTTCTGAGAGGGGGGGGGGGGGGGGGGGGGATATAAAAACATCAATTTAAAGTTAACATATTAAAATACAAGCTTCCCCACAGAGAACGCACACGTGCACCAGCCCCATCTCAGGAGCTGTGCCGTCAGAACGCCTGAAGCCCCATGGCAATAAACTTATAGCATTTCCTCGGAGCAGACATAAAGAGAAAATTCCTCTAATGCAATTAGTACATTTCTCCAGTTTCTCTGACGTGATTGGTTACCTATCACATCGAATCAAATCCGTTATTTCATCCTTTTTAAAACAGCGACGGTTACAAGAAGAAGAAGAAAAAAAAACAACACTTGAATCACAGTTGCCATGGTGTTTTGAATCCTGAGGCATATTAATTGCATCCTATTTTCCCATCAGCCCTTGGCAGCTATTTAGTCCAAGTATTCCATTAGCATTTTTTCACACGTTATGAGATGTGGTGCTGTCATTGCCGGTTACGCTCATGGCAACAAAAGAGAAAATTACGGCCTGTCAAAATAAATTAGAAAGTGTATTCTGTGGCGCGAGTACCCCCCGAGTCTGGCAGGATGGGCTTCATGACACATCAGCTCGGAGGACCTGCCACGCCCGCAGACTCACGTTTGAGCCTACCTGAGTGCACTTCCTTCCCAGAGTAAACTTTGCCGCACTGAACCACATCTGAACACGCCTCTCTCTCTTGATTGGCCCCACTGGGGCCTATTTGGGTTGAGTTTGGCGCCGGGACAGTGTGTCTCTGAACATGGCGGTTCAAAGTTTCACGAGGCAGCGAATGGAGGATTGTGCACTAATTGACATCAGAGAGAGAAAGGAAGAGAGTGTGAGAAGGAGAGGGAGAGAGAATAAGATCAAGTGGTGTATGACAGGGAAAGCGGAGAGAGAGAGAGAGAGAAAGAGAGAGAGAGAGAGAAAGAGAGAGAGAGAGAGAGAGGGAAAAAGATAGAGCAAGATGTAGCGAGAGTAAATGGTGAAGAGGAAGATAGGACATAGGGGACAGATCAGAGAGAGGGAGACAGAGAGAGACAGAGGCAGGCTGAGACTGAGAGAGAGAGAGAGAGAGAGAGAGGGGTGGGGGGAGACGGGGAGTGAGAGTGAGAGAGAGAGAGAGGAGGGCAGTGAGAGAGAAAGGGGGGAAGAGAGTGAGAGAGTGCGAGAGGGAGAGAAAGAGAGAGAGAGCAAAAGAGTGGGAGAGAGATTAAGGAGACAGAAAAAGAGAGAGAGAGAGAAGGAGAGAATATGTAAGGACAGAGAGAGCATGTACACAGGTCTGTTTTTCTGACATATCAGGCAAACGGCAGACTTGTGGTCCATGTGCTGCACTGCTTAGTGAGATACGCCAGTGAGTCACATGACAGGGCCAGCAGCTGATTACTCTGATTTTTCAGCCCCCTGATTCTCAGCCCCATGGGCACTTATGAGACAAAAGCAACAGACTACTAATGCAACAGACTCCTAATGCAAATTCCAAACCTAAAATAAACTCTGGACCTTTTGTTAGCTTTCTTGTGCATGATTCAAAGAGACCTGGCCAAGAAACAGCCGTGCAGCCAAGTTCTTTTGCTCTCCTATAAACGGGGGGGGGGGGGGGGGGGGTTACGTATAAAAAGAGCTGTAATTCCTACACTGCAAAAAATTTCTGTCTTAACAAGTGTTTTAGTCTTGTAATGAGCCTTAAAATCACATTTTTTCCCCTCAAAAGTGGAAGATATTAAGCTTGACAAGTGAAATTATCTTATCCCATTGGCAAATCTTGAAATGAGTAAAAATATCTCACCCCACTGGCAGATAGTTTGTTTTATTAAGTTAAAAAAAGTAACAGAAATAAGATTCTAAAGTCTAAATATGAGATTAAAATGCTTGTTAAGATTTGAATCTTAACAAGCATTTTTATCTCATATTTAGACAGATTATATCTTTCCGCACTGTATTGGCAATGACAGTTATTTCTAGAATACATTCCATCCAGAAACATAGCAAGGACTCAATCTATGCCCTTATAATAGAGATTATCAATGGGAGAGAGTGGAGCTGCTTTTCCTTTACGCAGGTTTGTGACATTTGCGGTTAGAATTCATATTTTACCGTTATTTCTGTTTTTTGGAAGAAAGCCTAGAGGAGCATCTTACTACCCTATTCAAGCCACCTATTTGTCATTTGTGTTTTACTGGGTCTCATCCCGCCCAGCCGCACAGAATACAAATGTAAACGGCTTCTTTCACAGGCCTAGGGAGGTAATTATGTAAATTCTGTACCAATTGAGAGCTTACCCCTGCTGCCAATGTCACATCAGCAATGGTGTGATATTAAATTGTCCAACACTGCACATTAAGCACAATGCAAAAAAAATCACAATTCAGAGTAGTTATGGGGAGAGTGAACATTTGGGTCTAAAAAGGGCCCATTTTCATCTGTTAAAGTGCTGCTGGGTTCAGGAAAATCAATGTATGACCGAGTGGGACAAATAAATGATAAAACAAAACCGCATATTTTTTTTCTAAATGCACTATAATAAAAAAGTTTGTGGAACATTAAGAAAGCTGGGTATTTCACCCACATAAATGTCGATTCTTAGGGGAAAAAAAAGTCCATATATGATTCCTCTTGCCACGTTCTTTCCTGCCAAATTGACCATGCTTCAAGGGATGTGTTTTTGTTCTGGTCACACAGTTGGACATCTCCTGTCCTGTGGTTTCAGGCAGAACATTGGCCAGCTTATTTTTAGGCCCCCAAAAAAGTTGCAACGCGCAATAGATCCCTTGCCTGCTCCCAAATTACAAACTTCCAAAGGATGTCTGTCTATAGAACCACATGGAGTATGGTTGGAAAATATTTCCCCAGTGTTGCTGATGTAGCTAATGTGCCCTATATTTGAAATCTTGTGTGGAATGGCTGGGAGAGTTTCGGTAGGGGGTGCGTGGGAAGCAGTGGGGACTCCCAGGCTGTTCTGACGACTTCAGCAGTAAGCCCCAAAGAGAGGGAATGGTTCCTTTCCTTTTTTGCGGGACAGACAGATAACCCAAATGGGCCCTGAAATACACTCCATAGGACAGGAGGTAAAATACAAAAGGCTTAACACACACATGCCCCAGGATGTTGTGGATAAGAGTCCCAAGTACTCCACAAAGTGGAGTGGAGTGTGCATACAGCTAATCAAGATAGGTAGAGAGGTGTATGTCAAAACAAAATCAGGCTTTCACCACAGCATATACTCTACACCAGTGGCCTCCAACCCTGTTCCTGGAGAGCTACAGCTATAGGTTTTCACGCCAACCCTAACAAAGTCCACGTCATTCAACAGAGATCTTGCTGAGCTGCTAATAAGTAGAATCAGGTGTGCCAAATTAGGGTTGAAATGAAAACCTACAGGACGGTAGCTCTCCAGGAACAGGGTTGGAGACCACTGCTCTACACCATGGATACTAAAAATCTGGACACTGAATCCAAATCCGGCCCTGGTTTTCTTTCTCCCCAGGTAAATAACTGAACAATTAGTGCTACTGATTGGCTAGGCTGTCTTGACTCCTGACTCCCAGGTAATGGGAGGGTGGGAAAACCAGAAGTTCTCTGCCCTCGAGGACCGTGATTTGAATGCCGAGGCCCTACATCAGGGGTGGGCAACTCCAGGCCTCGCGGGCCGGTGTGTATGCAGGTTTTTGCTGCCACCAGTTAACAATTATTTAATTAGCCCAATCCTTTACATGATCTGATATTTTAATCTACATATCCGCGATATGAACAACAGCTGATGAATGTTCTTGTGCCGGTATGCGTGTATTGTAGCGTTTTATCGTTCTGTAATTTACGAGTGAATCGTGATTGTGTGTATGACTAATTAGCTGATTGAGCCGTGGTAACTGGTGGCAGCAAAAACCTGCATACACACCGGCCCGCGAGGCCTGGAGTTGCCCACCCCTGCCCTACATGGTACGTCGGTGAGGCTTTTTATTCTTTGGATGAAAAAAAAAAAAAAAAGCAAATAACTACAAATAAATGATTTGTTCAGCTCCACAGGTGTGAAAAGATGGGTTTTGGTAGAGAAGAGTACCCCACTTCTTTTTTTTTATTCTTCGTGGGGAATGATGGAGAGCGTGCTTTCCGCGTGTTGTACAGGATACCTATTATCTCTCAGAGTCCATAGGGAGAATATCAATAAAGCCATCTTCCCTCCACAATGGAAGGGCTGAATTTCTCTTCGCAGATTGTCATGTCTCTTTGGCCTTTGGCCTAGTTTGGTGAGTTATTAATGTCGGCATCGTTTCTGAGCAGTATCTCTGCGGTGTGATAGGACATCAGGTTTGAAGAGCAAGCCCGCCTCCCCCCCAACTCGCCCCCCAAGTGTTCGGAGTTTCTCTGCGCTTCCTCTCGCTCATGTTGCCATCTAGTGGCCAGTGCCAGTATTGAAGAGGAAAAGCACGAGAACAAATTCAATGGCTGTATATTAACCATGTGAGGTTTAAGCATGTTTTTTTTTTTACATTACAGAATGGCATTCATCTCAAAATAATTTCATGTATAAAAGAGCCTGTTCAGCATAAAATCATCAGATATTTTCATATTTTGGAGAAAACAAATTAAGCATATATTTACATATCTTGTTTTTGCTATTTTATCCAGCAAAGCAAAGACTGCGGACATCCCACATTATTTCCATTTATATGCTCATTATTTATGTATTCTTTCCACAAGTAATTTTAGTTCAGTACAGTAGATCATGACCGATCGCACTGAATACAAAAATACTAAAGTAAAAACAAGGATATTCCCAAATCCCACACCAGAAAGATTCCAGGTTGACTGCCGTGTCTTATATTGGTCAAGGTTCATTTAAACTCCCAGCTTCCACATATGACATCTTAATAAAGAGTCTGTGTGCTAAAATGAGATGCTGGACGATTTTTAAGTGTTAAGCGTTCGGTCTAGTCACTGTGGAAGAGTGCCAGGAAGTGTTGATGCTCCGAGAATGTGTGTGGTAAAGGTCTGCGGCTAAATTAATCTGAATTGTAAGGTGTTGTGGCTGAACGAAAAGTGAAAAGTGCTGTCACTGTAGAGTGCTTTAAAGTGTGTTTCTGTAGAAGGGCACTGTAAGGTCACTGCTGCAGAGCCCTGTAAAAAGAGTCACATGTCTATGGCCCTGTTATGAGTGCCGTGAAGCCATTGTGTCAATGTATGTTAGTGCCGTGAAGCCTTGTGTCTGTTATGAGTGCTGTGAAGCCTTGTGTCTATGTTAGTGACTGCTATGGATCACTGTGTCTATTTTATTGAGTGCTGTGAAGCAGTGTCTATTAGTGAGTTCTGTGAAGCACTGTGTCTATATTAGTGAGTGCTGTGAAGCACTGTGTCTATGTTAGTGAGTGCTGTGAAGCACTGTCTATTAATGAGTGCTGTGAAGCCTTGTGTCTATGTTATTGAGTGCTGTGAAGCCTCGTGACTATGTTACCAAGTGCTGTGAAGCCTTGTGTCTATGTTAACAAGTGCTATGAAGCCTTGTGTCTATGTCAGTGAGTGTTTTGAAGTGCTGTGAAGCCTTGTATGAGTGCTGTGAGGTGCTGTGGGTCTGTTGTGGATGAGAGCACGGAAAGGTGAGGCTTCTGTGGATAAATTAATCCGAAGACAACTGTAGAACTGAAGCAGGATAACTGTAGAACCTCAAAGGCTAACAGAGGCTAACAAGCCTCAGAGTCAGCGGAGATTAAAAGAGGGTGAGACATTAGCATCAAGCGGAGACCGCATCTGCCAGAGCCACGTGTGGGACTGGCCTGGAGAAGTGTAGGAGTGAGCGAGAACACTTAACAGGGAACACGATCACCTGTCCAAACTTAGGAGATAAACACTAGTCATCACTTCCCACAACTTTTTTTTCTTACCACTGCTGTGCTGATGACACTCAACTCTCTCTCTCCTTCCCCTGCTCTGACGCTCAGGTTGAGGCAAGAGTCTCTAGTTGGATGTGTGCCCATCAGCTCAAAGCTTAACCGGGACAAGACCGAGCTGCTCTTTTGACCCTGGCAAATCCTGCCCTCTGCAGGACCACCCCATCACCATAGACAGCAGCACAGTG
This sequence comes from Synaphobranchus kaupii, assembly GCA_029718625.1. NCBI lineage: Eukaryota > Metazoa > Chordata > Actinopteri > Anguilliformes > Synaphobranchidae > Synaphobranchus > Synaphobranchus kaupii. Next base: position 9,033,891 of record CM056378.1, read on the forward strand.
ACACCTGCCCAGACCGTCAGGAAGCTTGGTGTAACTCTGGCCGTCCAACTGTCCTACACAGCCCACATTGCTGCCATAACGTTAACTGCTACTTGGAATGTAATAATAATGTAATAATTGGTCATTTATGAATTTAGGCCTTTTTTGTGCGCTAATTGTAAGTCGTTCTGGATAAGAGCGTCAGCTTAATGCCTAAAATGTAAATGGAAAATGGAAAAGCACCTTCACCCACTCCCAGACACGTTGCACAACTATAAATAACTATAAATTTAGCGATTTCCAGATAAACATACCCAGAATGGCCCAGAGGCTCGGATGGTCAGTCATGTGCACATTGGGCGAGGGCTTGTGTGAAGGTATGCCCCAGATATCTTTGCATTTGTTCGGGCTCATTTGAGATGATCCATACCAGACCTCATGAGGAATATCATGTGGTATTCAGCTGTTACACGAGTGCTCCTAGTTCCCCAGGCGTCAATAACAGTCTTTAATTATAGTTCCTCAGAAGCACTGAAGCTATCATTGTCAATTTTGAGTCTAGTAAAGTAAGTGACCTGGTGCTCTCAGAATTTAATATCCATCATAAGCACAAATCACAGAAATCTGGGGTTGTTTCATTCAGTGTGATTACATATGACAAGATATTGTATTTACGTACGTGTATGCCAATGTGTGTTTAAGAAATTAAACACATAAACACATAACAGTTCAGATGAAATGAATATTCACAAAATAAATCCCAATTGGGCAAATTCATAAACTGTTATGAGTGAAGAGATACACAGTCCCCTACACAATTAAATGGATGTTATTTACTAATTAAATCATCTTCTTAGGCGAAAATCAACAGCATTTCTGCATCAGTGGGATGTACCAAGGGAGGGCAGGAGGAGAGGAGGAGAGGAGGAGAGGAGGTGGAAGTGATGGTCATCTGCAAAGAGGAGAAATGTGGGGTGCGTCCCAATATTCTTCACTCCCCACCTCCTTTCCTCCACTCCCCCACTACCACTCCTCTCCTCATAGTTGGAAGAAAAACACGGCAGGACTTTAGGACTTTTACTTTCTGACCCCTGGACTTTCCACCTCTGTTGAACACATCAAAGGGTCTCTCAATCCAGACTTTAATTATGGAGTAACATAGTCATACAATTTTTCTACTCACACAATTTACAAAAGAGAACAGAAATAAGGCTACAAAGGATGGGCAGAATATTACACAGTCTCCCGGGCTAGTGTGCAAATAAATGGTTTTATTTTTCCAAAGAGGGGAGACATAATTAAAACTTTTATTAATTTTTTTCTGGTGGGGAAGAAAAAAAAAAAAAAAAAAAAACACAAAATGAAATCTGATTAAATTGGTTGTCCAAAAATAATCAGGTCATCATTACGCCATGCGTATTCTGCTTCGGTGTGCAAACAAGCGCCGCACAAAGGGATTCCCTCGGCGATACAAGGTCTTGCGGCGGCTGCCTATACTCTACGCTTTTGTACGGGGAAATTCGATTAGGTGCGAGACAGGCAATTACCTCTCGGGCCGCTCTCCTTTTGCCGAGAGCTCTGTCACATTGTCTGCACTCACCACAGTTAATTTTCTCCCACACCCCCGACATCCCTCACAAACACACACGGAATAAAGGAGAGAAACAAGACAGGGAGACGCGGGCCAAGTCGGACGTTACATTATACACGTAGTGACATTTACCGTTCCCGCAACGGCGCTCCGCCTAGCTTTTTGTCCGCCTCGGCTGCCAGCTGTTCTCTTTGTATTGCAGCGTGTTACGGCGAGAGTAACCTTGCCTCCCCTTATCCAGCTGGTCTGGGGTCTCTTGAAAGAGCCTGTTCCTGCCAGGTGGGGAGGACGTGGTGCTAAAATGACCTCTGTGAGATCTCCTCCATCCCCAGTGTCCCTACTGACTAATTCAGATTACATCTACATCACCAGGCACAGCAACACCTGCTCAGCATTCCCCGGCTCGGCTGATCGCAAATGTGCTTTAAACACTGACAAGCAAATAGCCCTCGGCCCTGCCAGTAACACTTTAGAACAAGGTTGCATTTCTTAACCATTTACAATAATAATAATAATAATATATACAAATGTATTCATAATTAAATTGATTACCGAACTCCTTAACCCTCAGAGCTAAAATAACATGTACAACTCATCAGCTGATGTATTAGCAAAGCATTAAAGAAAAAAATATGTTATTGTATTTCATGTACCAGAAGAAGAATGAGAACGGATTCATGTGATTAAGGCTACTTAGCTAACGCTCAGCAGCTACATTAGCTAATGATTTGACCACATTAATTAATGCATTATCTGCCGTTAGTCAAAGCAAGCGTATTATAAAGTATCACTTGTTGACACATGCTTATTACGACTCACTATGGATCCCTCTGTATCCTTAAAAGAGTTAACCAAATTCTACGCCTTTGAACATCCGTCTGGCATATACCTTCTTTTGACAAAGATGGTGCCCCTGTACCCTGTCCAGATGGTATATGTAATGTTCCGCTCCCTTCCTGTTCGTTTTCTGTATTTTCCTGTTTTCCCTCCGTGTCATGTTGGATCCTTTTGTCCGTGTTTTCCCCGCTGCTGCGGTCTGGGCGTTTCCTTCCCTGTCTTGTTCGTTTGGTTGTCTCACTTCCGCCTTTTCACTCCGTCCCCCCTCGTTGCATGCATTCCCTCACCTGGTGTCTTGTAATCACTCCTGCTGATTTTCCACACCTGTCCCTTGTTTAGTTCTATTATTAACCTCACTATTTAGTCCTTCGGCTGGCTGCCAGTCGGCGCCAGTTCGTTAACGTTCGTCACCCGGTGTTCATGCTCGTTGTTTTCCTGGTCGTGTTAAAGAGAACTACTCGCTTGGTCGGGGAATATTATCCCCGTGCAGCTTGGGTTCGGCTCCTAACTACAGTCTGGTAGTTAACCACCCCGTCAATTCTTGTCGTGCATGCAGCTAACCTGTTTCCCTTCTCCTCCATCTAACCCAGCTCCCATTCACCCGTGGCAGTGTTCGTTTCCCCCCGTTATCGTTGTGTGTGTTGCGGTACCTCCACCTCCAGCTCGTGTAGGCTCCGGGAGAGCTTGCTACCTGGCTACCCTCCAGTTGTTCCTGTCCGACCGAAGAAGCCAACGAGTTCTTCGGCACCGGCTCCTGGAGCTCTGGAGACAGTCAGCTCCTTCCGGACCTACCGCAGCTACGCCACACAACCCATCTCTGCCGTGCTTCACCAACCACCTCCCTCTCAAACCCTGCACCTCCGTGAGAACCTCCCGGTCATTCCCGTGCCTTCCCTTGCACTAACCCTACCTTTTGTTTTTGTTCTGTACCGGTGCAGTCAATCCGGTCCAGTTCCTGTCCTGCCGTAGTGAGCCGCTCCCCAGCAATTCCAGTCCAGGTGTGAGTCTCGCACCTACCTGTCCAGTCCAGTTCCGGTTTGGAACAAATCCGTTCCAGACCATTGTTCCAGTGTGGACCTCCCGGTCCAGTTCCAGTCCAGTCCAGTTCCGGTTTGGAACGAATCCGTTCCAGACCCCTTGTTCCAGTGTGGACCTCCCGGTCCAGTTCCAGTCCAGTCCAGTTCCAGTCCAGTCCAGTTCCGGTTTGGAACAAATCCGTTCCAGACCCCAGTTCCAGTGTGGACCTCCCGGTCCAGTTCCAGTCCAGTCCAGTTCCGGTTTGGAACAAATCCGTTCCAGACCCGTGTTCCAGTGTGGACCTTCCGGTCCAGTTCCAGTCCAGTCCAGTTCCGGTTTGGAACAAAACTGTTCCAGACCCAGATTCCGGTGTGGACCTCCCGGTCCAGTTCCTGTCCAGTCCAGTTCCGGTTTGGGAACGAAACATTCCAGGCCTGCCAGTCCAGCTCCGGCTTGGAGCAGCCCGTCCCGGGCTACATACTGTTCCTGTGTGATATCGTGTTTTTTCCCCTCTTGTACAGTGTTGGGACTACCCCAACACTTAATTTATTAAACACCCTCTTTGTGAATCTGTCTCCTGGTCGTTGCACTTGGGTTCGTCCCGTTTCTGGTTCGTAACAGAACGAACTGGCCAAAAATCATGGACCCAGCCGACCTAGAGCAAATTCGCCACGCCTTCTCCTGCCAAACTGCGGTCAGCGACCAACAGGGCCGACGTTTGGATGACGTGCTGGAGGTGCTGAGGGTCGTCACGGAGCAAGTAGCACAGCTAGCTCTTCACCAGCCGCTTCCGCGTATTCCTGTGGGCCCTACACCGCCCGCGCCGGACCCGCCGGTGGATCCTTCTGTGCCCACTTCTCTCCGTGAGCCCCGCGTTCAACACCCAGAATTATACCGCGGGGAATTGGGAAAGTGTCGCGAATTTTTGATGAAATGCGACATTGTATTCCGGATGCAGCCCTCCTCCTTCGCCTCCGACCCATGTAAGATCGCCTTCATTATGAGCAGTTTGGGAGGTGGTGCCCTGGAGTGGGCTACATCCATTTGGGACAGCCAAGCCGCGCTCTGCATCAACTTCGCCGCCTTCACTGCTGAGATGCGGCGAGTGTTCGATCACCCTACCTGTGGGCGGGACGCAACACAACGCCTACTTCGGGTCCGTCAAGGAAGCCGCAGTGTCGCGGAAATGGCAATACAATTCCGTACCCTCGCAGCGGAGTCCGGATGGAATGACACCGCCCTTCAGGGGGCTTTCCGCCAGGCGCTTAGCGAAGAATTAAAGGACCAACTTGCCACCCGTGAGGAATCAACGTCACTCAATTGCCTTATTAGCCTGGCCATCGCTATTGACAACCGACTCCGTATCCGGGCCCGTGAGCGAGGGGGGAACTCCGGTCATCAGCATCAACATCAACAACACACTCGCTCGCACCCTTCTGCCTCTGGATCCAGGGCGGCGTCTGGTGTCTCTGAGGAAGAGCCCATGCAACTGGGCAGAGTTGCGGTCAACGCCGAAGAGCGCCAACGTCGCCTGCGATCAAGATCTTGTTTTTACTGTGGCAAACCAGGCCACCAGATCGCCTCATGCCCCATTCGCCCAAAAGAATAGGCTCGCCAGTAAAACTGGGCGTACTGACGAGCCCAATCATACCTTGCCATGCAGCTCAGAATCGCCTGGTCTTCAAGGCCACTCTCCTTTGGGGGGACAAGTCCGAAGTTTCGTCGGCCCTTATCGACTCTGGGGCCGACGCCAACTTTATGGACATCACCTTCGCCAGGAGGGCCGGCATCCCCACGGATCTACTACCCTCTCCCATCACTGCCTTTGCGTTAGACGGTAGAAGTCTGGGGTTAGTCACCCACTCCACCGTTCCCGTACAGCTCGTGTTATCCGGCAATCATAGGGAGAGTATTCAACTTCTGCTCATTAATTCGCAACAATCCCCCATAGTTTTGGGTCAGACCTGGCTCCGCCTTCACAACCCTCATATCGACTGGCAAGCCGGTCGTATCCTGGCGTGGAGCAGCCACTGCCTGGCTAGCTGTCTCCGTTCCGCTCTCCCCCCTCCGGGGTCCAAGAATTCCAGCACCAACTTACCCGAACCCGATTTGTCCAACGTCCCCAAGCAATATCACGACCTCTCCCTCACCTTCTCCAAATCACGCGCTCTGTCCCTACCTCCTCACCGACCCTACGATTGTTGTATCGACCTGCTGGCAGGAGCCAAGCTCCCGTCGGGTCGTCTCTACAGTCTGTCGGGCCCGGAGAAACTCTCCATGGAGGAGTATATTCATGAGTCCCTCGCCTCGGGCATCATCCGCCCCTCCTCTTCTCCTGTTGGTGCTGGGTTCTTTTTTGTGGGGAAAAAGGACGGCTCACTACGGCCCTGCATCGACTACCGAGGGCTAAACCAAATAACCATCCGCAACAAATATCCTCTTCCCCTTATTAATACTGCATTTGAACCCCTCTCGCAGGCCGTCATTTTTACAAAGCTCGACCTCCGTAATGCGTACCACTTGGTGCGTATACGGGAGGGGGATGAATGGAAGACTGCCTTCAATACCCCGTTGGGCCACTACGAGTACCTAGTGGTTCCCTTCGGCCTTACTAACGCCCCGGCAGTCTTTCAGGGCATGGTAAATGACGTCCTGCGAGACCTGTTGGGGAAAACTGTGTTTGTTTATATCGATGACATTTTGATTTTTTCTAAGTCCCCTCAGGAGCACATTCTCCATGTCCGGGAGGTTCTCCAGCGTCTGCTGGAAAACCAGCTCTTTGTCAAAGCAGAGAAGTGCTCCTTCCACGTCTCCTCAGTCCCGTTCCTCGGCTTCATCATCGAGGAGGGCAGCATCCGGGCGGATCCTGCCAAGATCAAGGCGGTGACAGAATGGCCCCAACCCACCTCTCGTAAGCACCTACAACAGTTCCTTGGTTTTGCCAATTTTTACCGTAGATTTATCCGTAATTACAGTGTCATTGCTGCTCCCCTAACCAAACTCACCTCCACTGCTTTTTCTTTTTTTTGGAACTCCGAGGCTCAGCTCGCGTTTGAACGCCTTAAGACTCGGTTTTCCTCAGCCCCTATTCTTTGTCACCCTGACCCTACCCGCCAATTTACGATTGAGGTGGATGCCTCCGACACCGGCGTGGGGGCCATTCTGTCCCAACGAGCCGCCTTGGACAACAAGCTCCATCCCTGTGCTTTCTTCTCCCGGAGGCTGTCCTCCGCCGAGCGGAACTATGATGTCGGGGATCGGGAGCTGCTGGCCATCAAGCTGGCTCTTGAGGAGTGGCGCCACTGGCTGGAGGGGGCAGGTAACCCCTTTATTGTTTTAACTGACCACCAAAACCTCATTTATTTAAAATCTGCTAAGAGGCTTAATGCCAGACAGGCGAGGTGGTCATTATTCTTTGCCCGATTCAATTTTTCTGTGTCCTACCGCCCCGGTTCCCGCAATATCAAGGCGGATGCCTTATCCCGTGTTTTTTCCCTTCCCTCCAGTCCTGCTGACCCCGAGTCCATTCTACCGGCTTCCTGTATGGTGGCTGCGGTCTCGTGGAGGATTGAGGAGATTGTGAGGTCCGCCCAGACTTCCCACCCTGACCCCCGTAGTAACCCTAACTCCTCCCTGTTTGTTCCCAACCCCGTCCGCTCCCAGGTCCTTGAGTGGGTTCACGCCTCCTGTCTGGCGTGCCACCCAGGTGTTGCCAGAACGACCACCCTCGTCAGGAGGAGTTTTTGGTGGCCCACGCTCAAGGAGGATACCCGTGCTTTTGTCCTGGCCTGCGCGGTGTGCGCCAGGAGCAAGGCTTCCCACCAGCCTCCCTCTGGTCTTCTCCTTCCCCTCCCTGTTCCGGGCCGTCCTTGGAGCCACATTGGCGTAGACTTCGTCACCGGTCTACCATTGTCAGAAGGCAACTCCGTCATTCTGACAATTGTGGACCGGTTCTCCAAGGCGGTTCACTTTGTTCCCCTCCCTAAGCTCCCGTCCGCCCTCGAAACTGCGGAGCTCCTGGTGTCTCATGTGGTCAGGCTGCACGGGATCCCATCCGACATTGTGTCGGACCGTGGGCCCCAATTCTCCTCCCAGGTGTGGAAGGCGTTCTGTGTAGCCCTGGGGGCCTCGGCCAGTCTGTCGTCTGGTTTTCATCCCCAGTCTAACGGCCAGGCAGAGAGGGCGAACCAGGACCTGGGGGCCGCCCTGCGGTGCGTCACTGCACGCAATCCCGCCTCCTGGAGCCGTTTTCTTCCCTGGGTAGAGTACGCCCATAACTCTCTTAAGAGTGCGTCTACAGGGTTGTCCCCGTTCGAGTGCTCATTAGGCTACCAACCTCCTCTCCTGTCGGCCCAGGAGGCTGAGGTAGCAGTCCCCTCCGTCAAATCCCACATCCTCAAGTGCAAACGCGTGTGGAGACTTGCACGCACCGCACTCCTGCGCTCGAATGCCCGTTCCCAACGTCTGGCGGACCTGCACAGGACCGCAGCCCCTAAGTACAGAGCCGGTCAGCAGGTCTGGCTTTCTACTTCCAACATTTCCCTTCCCTCCTCCTCTAAAAAACTTCGGCCCCGTTTTATTGGTCCCTTCCCTGTTGTTTGTCTCATTAACCCGGTTTCTGTTAAACTCTCCCTCCCCTCCTCCCTCAAGGTCTACCCCGTTTTTCATGTGTCACAGATCAAGCCTGTCGCCTCCAGCCCCCTCAGTGCCCCTACCCTCCCTCCTCCACCCGTCCGGGTCATCGACAACGCCCCGGCCTACACGGTGGACCACATCATCGACATCCGCCGTAAAGGTCGGGGCTTTCAATACCTCGTGGACTGGGAGGGGTATGGTCCTGAGGAGCGGTCGTGGCTCCACAGGAGCCTCATCCTGGATCAATCATTGATCCAGGATTTCCACAGTCGCTTCCCTCTTAAGACCAGGCCGCCAGGTACGCCAGGGGGCGTACGTTGAGGGGGGGGTACTGTAATGTTCCGCTCCCTTCCTGTTCGTTTTCTGTATTTTCCTGTTTTCCCTCCGTGTCATGTTGGATCCTTTTGTCCGTGTTTTCCCCGCTGCTGCGGTCTGGGCGTTTCCTTCCCTGTCTTGTTCGTTTGGTTGTCTCACTTCCGCCTTTTCACTCCGTCCCCCCTCGTTGCATGCATTCCCTCACCTGGTGTCTTGTAATCACTCCTGCTGATTTTCCACACCTGTCCCTTGTTTAGTTCTATTATTAACCTCACTATTTAGTCCTTCGGCTGGCTGCCAGTCGGCGCCAGTTCGTTAACGTTCGTCACCCGGTGTTCATGCTCGTTGTTTTCCTGGTCGTGTTAAAGAGAACTACTCGCTTGGTCGGGGAATATTATCCCCGTGCAGCTTGGGTTCGGCTCCTAACTACAGTCTGGTAGTTAACCACCCCGTCAATTCTTGTCGTGCATGCAGCTAACCTGTTTCCCTTCTCCTCCATCTAACCCAGCTCCCATTCACCCGTGGCAGTGTTCGTTTCCCCCCGTTATCGTTGTGTGTGTTGCGGTACCTCCACCTCCAGCTCGTGTAGGCTCCGGGAGAGCTTGCTACCTGGCTACCCTCCAGTTGTTCCTGTCCGACCGAAGAAGCCAACGAGTTCTTCGGCACCGGCTCCTGGAGCTCTGGAGACAGTCAGCTCCTTCCGGACCTACCGCAGCTACGCCACACAACCCATCTCTGCCGTGCTTCAGCAACCACCTACCTCTCAAACCCTGCACCTCCGTGAGAACCTCCCGGTCATTCCCGTGCCTTCCCTTGCACTAACCCTACCTTTTGTTTTTGTTCTGTACCGGTGCAGTCAATCCGGTCCAGTTCCTGTCCTGCCGTAGTGAGCCGCTCCCCAGCAATTCCAGTCCAGGTGTGAGTCTCGCACCTACCTGTCCAGTCCAGTTCCGGTTTGGAACAAATCCGTTCCAGACCATTGTTCCAGTGTGGACCTCCCGGTCCAGTTCCAGTCCAGTCCAGTTCCGGTTTGGAACGAATCCGTTCCAGACCCCTTGTTCCAGTGTGGACCTCCCGGTCCAGTTCCAGTCCAGTCCAGTTCCAGTCCAGTCCAGTTCCGGTTTGGAACAAATCCGTTCCAGACCCCAGTTCCAGTGTGGACCTCCCGGTCCAGTTCCAGTCCAGTCCAGTTCCGGTTTGGAACAAATCCGTTCCAGACCCGTGTTCCAGTGTGGACCTTCCGGTCCAGTTCCAGTCCAGTCCAGTTCCGGTTTGGAACAAAACTGTTCCAGACCCAGATTCCGGTGTGGACCTCCCGGTCCAGTTCCTGTCCAGTCCAGTTCCGGTTTGGGAACGAAACATTCCAGGCCTGCCAGTCCAGCTCCGGCTTGGAGCAGCCCGTCCCGGGCTACATACTGTTCCTGTGTGATATCGTGTTTTTTCCCCTCTTGTACAGTGTTGGGACTACCCCAACACTTAATTTATTAAACACCCTCTTTGTGAATCTGTCTCCTGGTCGTTGCACTTGGGTTCGTCCCGTTTCTGGTTCGTAACAGTATAAGCCCATTTATATCGTCCTCGTGGGACACAGCTGTAAAACCCTGGGGCCGCCTTCAAGCCCCGAGAGCAACCAACCTTATCCTGACGTCTAGCGTGATGCACGGCAGCACAAAGGACCACAATGCACCACAGCGGATCTCCATGTTCACGTTGAGCCGTTACAACAGTTCAAAGTGAAATTAAATGCCCTCTACATCTAATAATAATTACATTATACATTACATTATAGGCATTTAGCAGACGCTCTTATCCAGAGCGACTTACACAACTTCTAATGGTTACTTTCTCTACCCATCCATAATTTCCTTCCTCAAGGATCTATAGACTCTCAAATATGCAATACGGTTTTGTTCAAATGTAATTTTTCAAAGGAAATTTTGTTTATTCAGTTTTTTCTACTTCTCTGGTTTGATGTGTAATTTCAATAAAAAAGTAATGGAAAAATTATGCCATCACTCTCTTAGAACCATGTTTATAGTGTAGGGCTTGGAAAAAATCTTAAACACAAATTTCCTATTACTAACTACACTGCCTGGCCAAAAGAAAAGTCGCCGTTGCACCCGTCATGCATAGTGCCCACTGTACAAACCTCTGGAGGCAGTTATGCTCTGGGGTTGCTTCAATCGGTCAGGTCAAATGACCAGGTTATCCCATCAATAGGCATATTACAGGACGACAATGCCAAGATTAATCAGGCTCAAATTGTGAAAGAGTGGTTCAGGGAGCATGAGGAATCATTTTCACACATGAATCGGCCACCAGAGTCCTGACCTTAACCCCATTGAAAGTCTTTGGGATGTGCTGGAAAAGACTTTATGGAGTGGTTTGACTCTCCCGTCGTCAATACAAGATCTCGGCCAAAAATTTATGCAACTCTGGACGGAAATAAATGTTGTGACGTTGCATAACGTTGTCGAAACAATGCCACGACAAATGCGCGCCGTAATCAAAGCTAAAAACGGTCCAACGAAATGTGCGACTTTTTTTTTGGCCAGGCAGTGTATTACCATAAGAGCTATTTGGCTGGACATTGGCTGTAATACTCAAACGATACCCAGTACAATCGTGTGTAAATAATTCAGGCAAATTTGGCAGAATCCTGGAAGAGGAAATTAACATAAAACCTTTTTATCATTCTCTTGTGGTATTTTTTAAAGGACTTTTTTCCCTCACTCTGTTGCTTTTTAGGTTTCTGGTGTAATCTTTTCCCACTTCTTTCCACTTCAGAAATGCTCGGATTTCCATTCGGTTGCCATGGTTATGCTTTTGCATTTGTTATCTTTTGATTACAACGTAGGTGAAATGTGGCATCTAAAGTACGTATGTGTGCAAACAGTATGATCAAGAAGTCCCCTCAACCATCTGATTTTCACACTTACCTACAAATAGGAAATAGCATAATAGGAACAAAATAGTAAATAAAATTATTACACAACAGAAAGAAAACTACATCGCATATTGGAAACACACAAAATACCAAAGAAAATTTGAGTGCTCTTGGGTGAGAACGTCGGGAAGGGGAACACAATGTGGCAGACTACCTGGCCACAGGTTAAAAATATGACATGAAATTCTGACAAAGTGCAGACTCTGTGAGCTCTGGGTTAGGGTTAGGGCTAGAGTCTGGTCATAGGTAATTGTTTAGGGTTACTGTTAGGGCCTGGTCATACGTTAGCCCTCAAAGGCAGGCCTGGCTGCCCAGAAAACAGCCTGCAGTCCCATTGCTCTAAAAACCCTACTCATGGCTGCAGTCAACTTATCTTGCTTATCAATTAATATTTATATCATATTTAATGCCTTTATTATATGCATACATACAAATTTACCTCACATGATAGTGAGCGACAGAGTGAAAGAATGACTAAAAAAATGCACAAAGAGAGTGGAAATTATAAAAGTGCAAATGTGAACTTGAGAATGCTAACGCTGCTACGATGCCCTAGAAAAACCCTGGAAATAAATGCACACTGCTGCAGTCACTATGTGCTTATTTGGTGAGACATTTTTAGATGCTATCAATTTACATAACTATATATGAACTGCAGAAATCCAGGTTAAGTAGCTCACTCAGGGGTGCTACGCCCAGGCTTTTTACCTGCGATATAGCAATTACCGGCCCGTTTCCATAACCACTTTACCACAACGTTGCCCCTGTTAGAGAACTCTAACTGTTGCAAAACCCTACTGAGAGCATGTGAATCACCACACACCTCAATGTAAAACACACTCTAAATCAAGGGTCTCAAACTCCAGTCCTGGAGGGCCGCAGTCGCTGCTGGTTTTTGCGTTTTCCTTTCGAATCAGCAGCCAAATTAGGCCTGGGCAACAAAGGGGTGCGGACTCTTTAGCCAATCGATGGCTTAAATTGAGCGCTTAAGTGCAGGAACACATGGAAAACCAGCAGACACAGGCGGCCCTCCAGGATTTGAGTTTGAGGAACCCAGCAAGTATAAATCTCCTCAGTTTTGTATTCCCCTGGATGGAGAAAGGGCACCATTATTCCTGTACTAGTGCAGGAACTTCATCCCTTATCCAGCTCTGTGTAACGCAAAAACAAAGCATGCCTTTGTCTCTTGGAACTTCCACTCTTCTGGAGACAAGGTATTTGTCTGGCGCCGATGCTATATTCTCTTAAGCAAATGCTAAATAAAGAGCCTGAACAGCCAAAGACAAAGTCTCTCACTTCCTCTCTCCCTCTTTCTCTAATTATTCCTCTCTCTTTGCTGCCCCAAAGCGACGAGCGTATACCCGTCGCTGCGCTAATAATAAAAAAAACTGACCTTGTTACCCGGAGGAAGGAGCTGGAGGTTTTTAGGAAAACTTTGCGGCTGTCTGTGCGTGCGACACCTTTTCGTGGCAAGCAAAGCAGAGAGTGTGACTCCTCGCATCGAGGCTGGGGTGTGAGGGTGTAGGCCCTACACTCATGTGTGACCCTGCATGACTGAGTGGTCACGGGCTGAAAATACCAAGGCAGCCACTGCTGTACTAGCGAATGAGCGCGTTACTCAGCCTAATTCTAGGAAGAAGAAAAATAGACGAGATTATGAATCATTAACAGGAAACGCAGTGTTAATGCGCAACACTGGGCAGTGGTTGGTCTGAACCAAGGGGCCAAGACTGGGCTTTCGTTTTGAAGCTCACTTCCTGGTTGGGCTGGGAGCGCCAATTGTGCCGCTGCTCACTAGCGCCACTGCGATTGGCTCCAGTATAGGTCTTTCACCATGTAAGTCAATGGCAGCAATGTGGTCAAAATACTCAGTCAATAAATTTTTCCCACAAAAAAATTTAATTGCAATAGGTGCCTTTCCTTCATCTAATGCCTCTGCTGATTTTTTTAAAATATTGTGTCATTTGGACAGGGTATTCACATTTGTTCAGGACCAATCAGAGGGACAGGTTGAGTCTCTTCGGCTCCACGGAGCAGACGCAGTTTGTACAAACCGGCAGCGAAAAATGCATCCGGAGACTCAATTTGGTTTTTTACGAGGCCGTGGAAAGGCAATGGGTTTGGTCACAGTGACTTTGTCCATATTTTTATGCAGTCTATGGTCTGAACATGAGTACATAATAGAGAAAACAAATATTAATATCAAATAAGGGGAGAAAGAGCTATGGGGTGAAGGATAAAACGCAGGAATGCAGAAAAGGGTTTTTTTCAGTTCAGTTTGCCATTCATATGAATGTATAAAGCAGCGGTTGGGGAGACCTGGCCTTTCTAATAGAATAGGCAAAGTCTCCAGGGGTTGTCTGGCCTCAAATAATTAATTTTCCTTGTGAATATTCCCCGCTATTTGCGTGTCACAGGGGCGGAGTCCAACCTTCAGGCCCCACAATGCACTGGCTTGATGTCGGCCTTCCAACAGCTACCTCTGAAAACACCGACACAAGGAATTGACTGCCAGTAGGCTAGATTGCAGGAATTAATTTCACCAGTTTCAGACAGTGCCTAAAATCAGGCAACCATAATGCACTGCACAATTAGCCTTGTGCAGATATCGCTAGTTATATTGGAGCTATTCGGCTAAAGGAGATTTACGCTACTGATTTCTGTGTGATTTATAGTGGACTTGTTTATGTGCACTTCAGGTGAAAATGAAAACTGATGCATTCTTATGTGTAGGTACCTGCTGTAATGTCTTGTGCCTACATCTGTTTTTCACCTGATGCTGCTGAAAACTCCATCTTAAGGTCAAGCTGGTTTAAGCTGTTTTTGACACTTGCTGTTAACTGTTGGACTAGCTGACTAGCCTATAGTCAGCTAGTCCAACAGTTTGGCCACCAGCTTAACCAGCTTTAACCCGCCACAGACCAACTGTGACCAGCCACAGATCAGCTATGACCAGCTAGAAGTGTCGACAACAAAGCTTAAACCAGTTTAGAATCCCAGCTGGAATTTTCAGCAGGGGAAATAGACTAAATGTATTTGGCAGGAGCCCATTAGCTGAGCCTAGCATAAGATGCTCCTGTTCAATGCTCTTAAATGCTCTGTGTATTATACAAGTTCATGACATACGCCTCAACACCGGAATATTCCCTGGACTAAGGTGAAGTGTTGTAATCTGTGTTGTTCATTCTTTGCTAGAGTTAGCATCTATCCATGTCTAGGTGCGTGCGCTGCTACATGTCCAGTTTAACATTAGCAGAACGACAGGACATAGCCTACTTACCAATACAATTAGGCAATCAAAATTGGTGGGCAAAATGCATTCTATATTTTGTATGGCGTCTGATATCTGTTGGTAACATTTTGTGTTGCACATGATCAGTTTCTGAATTAGTTGAATTCGTTGTTTTAAATAGCAAATGAGCATCTGTTGATTGAAAACAAACTTGGACTATTTTCGATCTACACACTACACACTACATTTTCCATAAGCAATTTTACTTAAGAAGTTGAAGTCATGCTCACCTCTGCACGGTGTGGTCTGATGTGGCCTGAAGACTGAGAAACTAAGGCTAGACCGGATTAAATTTCGGCGCACAAAGGAGTTCGCTATTTCGCTTGGTTGCGCTACATTTCCTAACGAATATATATATATATTTCCGTGGTGGATGCTGCAACATCTCTAAGTTTTGATTTTTTGTATTGGGAGAGTTTCTCCATACTATTTGTTTCTGCTCCCAAACTGGAGTGAGAAAATCTTTCGGGGCTCAACGCGGGAAGGAGTTAACTGCCTATACCTGGCAGATGTGATCATCACAGTAGCCTACGTGAGACTAAATCGAACCCGCTGAGAGCACAACCACGGCCAAGCTGAATCAAGCCCTGCGAAATAGCCGGCTGTTTCATCATACAAACAAACTGAGCGAAGACATCGAACCTGAAAACCGGACTGGTTTATGTCCAGAATTTCCAAGAACTGCTCCTTCTTTTCATTGCAGTTTTAAACACTCAAATGAATCTCCACAAGACGTAGTACATTTATTTTATTTATTTATTCATTTATTTTACGACTGTTGTAACGTATTTTATCCAACACATTTTTAAACACTTTGACTTATCTTATATTATTTTTTTTATTATCACCGCATATATCGTCCGTCTTTTTATAGTATTTTAAATAAATATTCTGTTAATCTCTGTAGGTTCATTATTATGGGTTTATTACTTTTATGTATTTTATTTATATGTTTTAATGTGCCGAACGCAACGTCGGGTAATGTTCAACCGTGGCAGACCATGTCATATTCTGTAGGTAGAAATCATGGGAAAATGACAATATTTTCATTGAAATGTTCTCTGCTTTATTACTTTGATGCATACAACCTGATCACATTGGCAAAACTTCTCTTTATTTTATTACTTCTTTCTGGGAACATTCATCCTAATCCGGGACCACAACTTGAAATGGGCCCAGATGGAATATCTGCTTATGAATTTAAGGAGAGAAATGGTCTTGGTTTTCTCCATTTAACTGTTAGAAGTTTTCTTCCCAAATTAGATGCTATTAAGGTGTGGGTTTTTACATCCGACCCTGATGTGATGGTCTTGTCTGAAACCTGGCTTGGTAGCTCGATATCAAATGAGTCAATAAACACAGATGGGGTATAATATCTATCGATGTGACCGTCGTAAGAAAGGAGGTGGAATCGCGATTTACGTTAAAAATAGTCTCCGAAATAATTTGTAAATCCGAACCTAATCAATTTGAATTGATTTTTATTGTGGATGAAAATCTTAATTTTAGAAAACACATTTATACCCCTGCAAAAAAAAATTGAGAATAAAGCTAGGATTTTTCTTTAGAAATAAGTCCTGTTTTTCTCTCTATACAAGAAAAGAGTTAGTTCATGCTACATTTCTCTCTGTACTGGATTATGGTGACATTATCTACATGCAGGCATCAGCATCTGCACTTAAAAGTCTTGGGATACTGTCTACCATGGAGCGCTAAGGTTCATTACAAATGCAAGTCAACATACCCGTCATTGTGAGTTGTATGCTATGGTAAATTGGACTTCATTACATAACAGACGACTAAAGCACTGGTTCACTTTTGTTTATAAATCTGTTTTGCAGAAGACTCCAGCTTATCTCAGTTCTTTCTCAGTGCAAAATATTCACCATCTCACCCTCCATTCACAATATTTTATTTTATTTGTTGTACCAGCAGTAAGGACTAAAAAAAAGGGGGGGGGGGGGGGGGGGCTTTTAATTATTACACACCTTGGTCATGGAATAATCTACAGAAATGTAAACTAGATAAACTGGTTTCTCTGAACTCTTTCAAAAATCTGTTAACTGGTCACTTTGTGGATAATTGTAAGTGTTTCTGAGATTATGAGATTGTTTTGTATTCTGTATTTTCTGTGCGTAAAATTATTTTATATACTGTGAAATTGTTCTGCTGCTCATCTGGCCAGGTCTCTCTTGCAAATGTCAATGAGACTAAACTGGTTAAATAAAGGTTGTATAAAAATAAAAATAAAATATTTTTCAGCACTGCACTGTTCACCCGCTGCAACCGCTAAACTCCTCAACACCCACCCCCCTCCACCCCATCCCCATCCCATCCCCAACAATCCACCCACTTGCGGAAAAATACTCCGACCCATTTGAAATCTGACAGCTGGATCAGAGTTTGCTTGCAGAGAGTGACGGATATGCACAGTGATCGATAGCTAATGCACTACTGAAGCATGGACTGAGCAGCGGGGGATGGCGTGATGCACATTAGTCCACGGGCCCTGAAGGTCATCCATATGGACACATCGCTAAAACGGAGATGATTGGTCCAGTCTTGCGCTTCTGCAGGGAATCATAGTTATAACTTGAGTCTCCAAATCCTCCCCCCCACCCCACAGTATTACATGGCTTGAACATCGATAAAACAATCTTTGAGTGGGTGGGGATAGGCTATAAAAATACTCCTACATATGGACTGTGCAGACAGAGAGAGAGAGGGGGGGGCTTTGATATTTCAGTGAACTCAAACTTCCTGAATCCTACTTGCAATAAAATACTTGAGAAATGAAGACTGCAGTAATGTAGAAAAGTTTGTTTTTTTGTTGTTGTTGTCTCGCCGTTCCACAGACACTCTTATCCAGAGTGATTTATACAGATTAAACCTTTTTACACATAATCCATTTATACAGCTGGATATTTACTGAGGCACTTCAGGTTAAGTACCTTTCCCCAGGGATACAACAGCGGCACCCCAGCTGGGAATTGAATCCACAGCCTTTGAGTAATAAGCCGAGTTTCCTAACCGGTACAGCACACTGCTGGTATTTCAGGCTAAGTGCAAAATCAACTATAGAGGTGTGCATGCAAAAAGTGTAAATTAGGCTGTCAGTGCATGGTAAGGACATGGTGTGTGTGTGTGTGTGTGTGTGTGTGTGTGTGTGTGTGTGTGTGTGTGTGTGTGCAAAGATGGAGAGATGTGTGTGTGCAGAGATGGAGGTTTGTGTGTAGTGTGTGTGTGCGCATGCACGTTTTATTGTGTGTGTGTGTGTGTGTGTGTGTGTGTGTGTGTGTGTGTGTGTGTGTGTGTGTGTGTGTGTGTGTGCGCGCAGTCCCATGCACAGGCTTGTCCAGGCGTGTGAGTGTGTAGTAGTCAAACTAATCCTGCTTTGTCTTCATTCAGTGGGGGTTTTAATGTGGACTCCCTATTGCACACATCACATGGATTAACTACAGTATCCTTTAAAAATCATGGTAAATTCAAGCATACATTTTTTTAATTATTGTTCATAAGATTATTCGATTTGTTGCATTTAATGAACAGCAAACGAGTGAAGGGCCACCCAGAGGGGGGGGGGGGGGGGGCGCATGTCAAGCTATAGCGCTTTTTCTCAGCATACCCCCGCAGCCCTATGGGCTGGAAATAAAACCACTGCCAGAATATAATCAGTATCAGGAGCATGGGAAGTGTAGCCTTCCCAGGCAGGACCGTGTATTTGAGCGTAGTCCTCCCAGACAGGACTGTGTATTTGAGCTGGTGAACTGAGGAGCGGATGGATGCTGCACCAGTCATTAGGCATTTAAAATTGGGAGAACATGTACAAATTTAAAGCAAAATATAGTTTATGAAAGGACCTTCTGAGTGGCTCATCCAGTTAAGGCTCTGTTCCAGTGTGTGGATGGGGCCCACGGTCTGGTATCTATTGAGGTTCTGTTCCAGTGTGTGGATGGGGCCCACGGTCTGGTATCTATTGAGGTTCTGTTCCAGTGTGTGGATGGGCCCCACGGTCTGGTATCTATTGAGGTTCTGTTCCAGTGTGTGGATGGGGCCCACGGTCTGGTATCTATTGAGGTTCTGTTCCAGTGTGTGGATGGGCCCCACGGTCTGGTATCTATTGAGGTTCTGTTCCAGTGTGTGGATGGGCCCCACGGTCTGGTATCTATTGAGGTTCTGTTCCAGTGTGTGGATGGGCCCCACGGTTTGGTATCTGTAACTAGGTCTCTAAGGGTACACTCAGCATGTCAATGATGGTTAGAATCTGCTGCAAAATCATAACCATTATTTTTGCGACTTCTGATTTCTCTCTTCCTCTTTCCATCTCCACACACACCCGCCTCTCTCTCTCTCTCTCTTTCTCTCTTTCTCTCTATCCCTCTCTCCCTCAGGGAAGTGATTGAGGCAGAGCAGACAGCAGTGATGCTTGATGAAGACCATTTGCGTGCCAGAATTTATCTGCGCTGTGCCTCTTCAACCAACACCCCCCCACCCACCTAATCCATGTAGCACCCACACCACCCACAATCATCACCAAGACTGTGTGGAGAGCCTGATAAAAAAAAAATGCTCCCTCTCCATGGCAACAGCCCCTACATCACTTCAGAAAAAACAATAAAGCACTCTGTCCCTCTCACGCACACTCTCCACTCGCCTCTGCATGGGAGTTCGGCGAAGAGACGATGTGTCATTTAAATCTGTTATAGCTTCGGAGAACGCCGTTCTCTCACTCTAGTGTTTTCACATTTTCACAGATTCTCTGGCCGATTCCATGGGTGTGAGCTAGCGTATGAGTTAGTGAAGGCATGAGAAAGCCCGCTTTACACTTTACAAATCGTACAGAAAGCGCATCTTGTTTTAGTCCCACTTCAGCTTCAGTGACATCCAAGCCAGCAGCCGTATCGACTAACGGTGTTGTTGTAAACCTAACCTTTAAAAACAGGGGTTTTAATAACACCGACTCTAGCTCTGTCTGGCCGTACGAGTTCAATCTCCAGCACAGATCAGACAGATGTGATAATGCATGGAGTTCATATTCAGAAAGAGTTAAACTGTATGAGTACTACTTCAAATGTTGCTATTCCACGCTTTACATTAAGACCCCTGCATTGCTAAACTGACAGTTTTAATAAGTCACAACTGAGATTCAAATCCAAGAATATTGACAAGACTATTATAGCCCTACATGGACCGCAGTGTGTGAAGTTTGCCTAGAGACAAACCGTCGGCCTATTAGCCAGTTCACAAAGATGGAGGATTAATTGTCACTGATGGCCTCTTCACAACTTCACAAATTTATAGAAAAGACAGAAACCTTCAAATTTATGGGTTTGACATCAGCAGAAAATAAACCTCTCTGTTCACTGTGTATACTTCAGTTATTCAATCTCGAATCTCCCTCTAAGTACACTGAACACCACTGAATGGGCACTTTCCTCCCTGTTTAATTAAGGCAAATAAATGACTTTGGGGATTTTGTTCCCTGCTTTTAGCCGTGAGTGATTACAGAACACGCAGCTAGAATGAGAATCGCAGAGTCAACTCGGCCTTGCAGGGCTGAATGAGATAACACTGTTTTGTTAAAGCCTCTGACTTTGCACTTGTCTCTTTTCTCCTTGTGGCTCTCCCTCTATTCAGGCTTATCTTTTCACCTTCCCTCATTCTTTTCTCCTTCCCTTCTCATCCCTCGCTACAGAGTGCCATTAATCCGTCACTCTCAGTACACAGTAAAAATGTGTAGTGTCAAATCAACTCTTACCGAATTTATATGAATCCATTATGACCAGAGTGGACATATACACTCTCTATAGAGTTGAATTAACACTGGACATTTTAATGTGTACTTAACACAGCGCAATAAAATCTATCAATCCAGGGGACCTACAACACCATGCACCGCAAACTGAGCTCTCCACTAATTAGGCTTACTTGAGCTGTTATTTTACCACTGAGTTAAAGTTCACAATAAGGTGGCCGAGATTCGCTCTTTGTTACAGGTATGAGTCATCGGAAATGTGTCGGTTCTAAGTTACAGATGAAAATAACTGAAGGTGCCTCCTTATTAAAGTCTAGGGGACCCCCCAGTCATTGTTTCCTGACCAGGGGCTATCATGCAGTCCGGATCTGTGAGGCTCACGGGGTGCACTTCTACGGGTTCCCCCAAGCAGTCCCCGTGTTTAGACACCACCAGCTTCTGGGACCCCCCACCTCTCGACTGCCTCAAGGAGCAAGTGTATAATGAGGTATTACGCTCCTATTTCCCAAGATTCCTGAGGTTTCCAGGGCATGTTCAAAATCAATTATTCATTGACGGTTGCTATGTGGGGATGCGCTATTTTTGGAACAGTCTGAGGACGGCACATACACGTCCAAAAAAAGCAGAGACATTGAGGGTCATTTTTTAATTAAACAAGAATATTTTAACATATGTTACAAAAGTCTAGTATGCAGTTCAAATGCACTGTGGTACAGTGGAGATAGCAAAGTATTATTAATTTTGTATCTATTCAGAATGACTTACAAGACCATCAAGACATACTTACAAGCGTTGTTTCTCCATTGATTAGTTAAATTAATAAAAGTAGTGTCAAAAGCAATTATACCTGTGGAAACTCATCAAATAGACCGTGGAACAGAGGTGCATATTATCTGTGTGACCAATGTCTGATTATCAAGGACTTGGTATAAATGTACCACTGCAGATGCAAATTCTTAAACTCTCGTAATGAAACACCATACAGATACTGCCACAATTGCTGTCATAACACAAGAGACAGAGATACGAATCTTGTTGTGAAATGCGCTATATAAATAAATATTGATGATTGAGATACAATGAACCTGTCCTTTAGTCAAATAACAACTGCATACATGCACTGTGTGTGTCAACCATCTCAATGTGACGACTGTGGGAGTGTGTGTACCAGTGATTACAGCCATCTTGTCCTGTAGCACAAAGCCCACATTTCAACTTCTCAGATCAGGCTACAAGGCAAAAATAGCATCTTTAAATAGATCCCTTTGACTCAATTTCCAAGGAGAATACTAAGAGTGTCCCCTAAGTGTCATTTGTTGAATTAAAAGGGCACATGGCACGACAATTCCAAGACAGGGACACAGACAGAGAGAGAGAAAGAGAGAGTATACTCGGTGCAGCAACAAAGTCTCCAAACAATAATATAGGGCAACTGTAATTGTGTATTCATGTTTAGGTACTGAACAAAAATGTGAAAGGATTGCCAATGAAAAGTTTTTTAAATATGGCCTGCCCATCTCAGTCAGGACAGCAGAGTCCCTCCCTACCTTCTGTGGTAACCAAGAGACATCTATTTAGGAAATACCTCTCCTCCCCTTCTCCACCCTGATTCCCATGACCCTCTTACACATCTTCTCCTTTCTATCCTATTAAAAAAAACTCTCTACCTTCCCTTCCACATTCTTGTGACAAAGGATTACCTATCGTGGGTGTGTTACGGCCCAACCATTACACTCTCATTAAATGCTACGTGTAAAGTGTAATAGGGTGTTGGGATACAGCATGCTTCCAACACAGCCAATACGCACTGTGTCAGAATCTCTCAATAACTTGTGCCAATTGTTTATGTACAGGTACTGAAGAAAAATGGAAAGCGATGTCAATGAAAAGTCTTGTAATAGTGTGGTGGGCTACTGCATGCTTCCGACACAGCGTATATCCACTGTGTCAGAATCTAATACAGAAGAAAAAAAAACAGACAGCACTCACTAAATACTCATGAAACTACGAGTTTATCTCATACAGGTGAAGCACGATACGCACAAACATTTCAGTGCCAGCCTTCTTCAGCGTGCTCAACGTCCTAAAGATTTGTAAAAGTTCGACCGTATCCTTAGGTTTTTTTTTCCATTATATTTTTTGTGGGATTCAGCACCCAATTGTTAGTCCTAAGATCTTGAGTTGAGCACGTTTCATTTTCCATTATTTCTACTGTGTCAGAATCTCCCACTGACTGCAGGAGAAAGGGAACGCCACTCTTCCATGGAAAAGTCAATGAACTCAAACACCCACCGATGGAGATGGAATACCCTGCCTCAGGCATCGTTCCAGAATATTAAACATTTGATTGGGTTCAGATCTGGTGGCTGGGAGGATTGTGGCATATGGGCTACATCGGTGCCATACTCATACACAAACATATTCTTGCTCTGCAGAAGGAGGCACCTCGAAAGACACTCGTCTCTGATTGGTGAAGACAATCACCCGGTATCACATCAATTTCCCCAACAAAGAGTATGCAGTCATCCAAACCACGACAGGAAAACGCAACAGAACCACCACAACTGTTGGAATATTGGCGCCTTTATATTTTTTGTGTTCACTACTTGTAGTTTCCGGCGGTCAGTTTCACTTACCTGTATTTGTTTTACGTGATAATGTTCTTATAATTACCGTTATGTTGACATGTTTGTATGTTAAATCATGTCAATGTTACATATTTACCATTTCATACTTTTATTACTATTACTATACTATTACTAAACTGTATTTGCTGTCTTGTCAATAAAGCACCATTGAAATTAATTTAATTAAACTGAATTGAGTGTGAGAGATAAAGCAAGGGAGAGCAAGATAATATTATTATGTAAATGATTATTTTAACTGAACAAATGTTTTATTGTGACTAAAACACACAAATAAAGTGTTGAAATCGACTTGAATTGAGTGACAGACAGAAGAGAGAGAGAGAGAGAGAGAGAGAGAGAGAGAGAGAGAAAGAGGGACAGGACTTTTTATCAGACGTGCGTATGATATGATAGTTTTTTTTTTTATTTCACCTCAGTAAACAAACAGGCGGCGGGATGATAAGAAAGGCCCGCCTTTTAATTCTCCAGCTTTACGCTAGTTTGTCTATATCATGTGTTGATTCGGTTTTCGTGCCGCCCGGGAGATAAGACGCATCCTGCAGGAGCGGGCCCATCGAACGCAAACACCTGGAGCCGTCACCGAGCCGCAAACAAAACAAACGCTAACATTTGCTCAGGAGGGGAAACAAACGCCTTGGTGTGCCTATCTGGCGCATCCTCAGGCTTCCTGAGTTAGCCTTCGAGCAGACCTTAGCACAGGGCCTGCGATAACAACTTCCTGTTTTAGCGCCATTGGAGGACTTAGGGCTAATCTGCCGCATGGGCGACACTGTGAAGCGTTTGGCATTAATAAATGAAAGGCAAAGTGCCAGAACGTGGCCCCGAGGAGCAGGAGTCACAGCCAGTCTTCTCACAGAGGTTATGACAGCTGAGGACCCCAGGGGTACCTGCCTCTGGCCAACACTGTTGCCCAGTCAAGCAACATATGTTCTGCCTGGTGTCACATGTACTCTACAGGCAGATACTTACACAAGAACCAGCAGCATATCAGATACTTACACAGGAACCAGCAGCCAATCAGATACCTACAGAGAAACCAGCAACCAATCTGATACTTACACATTAACCAATAGCCAATCAGATACATACACAGGAACCAGCAGCCAATCAGTAGGGTGGACCTCACATAAGGGCAGCATCACAACAGAGTAAAATGTTCAGTGTTAAATCAACTCTTACCGAGTATGTCTTGGACTCGTGTGTGCTCTGCTGGGCATTTAACTGTCCAGGAACAAGGATAATAAAATATAGTAAAATTCTATATTCGTAGAGTGCAGTCATCTCCTAGATGGAATAGTTACAGTCTGCAAATCCACATATCGTAGAAAAGCAGGCTGTGCACTTCAAGAAGAGCAATTCTTCTGCCTGCAGAGTAAGAAAGTGATTAAACTGGACAAATCCCAAAGGGAGTTAAAGAAGTACAAAGATGAAGTTGGCGGCTCTGATAACAACAGCATTGGTTGAGAAGCCCTGAAGCAAGCAGTTTTCAACCGAAATGTGACACAAAGAGTATTGGAACAACAACCCCCCCCCCCCCCCCCCCCCCCGTCACAGCACTGTGGCACGTGCAGGGGTGGATTTGAGGGGGAGGCAAGGGAGGCCACCCCTCCCTGTAAAAACAATTGACAGAAACCTTCCCCTTTGTAAAACCGCCATCGCCCCTTTCCATCCCCTCTGGGTTAATGGTGCTCTGTGACATCACAGACCCCACCATCTCCCTTGACAATATTTATTTATTTATTTTTTTACAAATTGAGCACTGTGCACATTGGCCGTTCCCTGGCTCTGCATGCCCCAGCAGGCTGCTTCACACCACGCAGCAGCGTTTAGCCCAACTCTACCCCGTCCCCCAAGAGTGACGCCATGGAAACGGCGGCACGGCCAATCCATCTGGGATGATGATGATGATGATGAAAGCCGACATCAGCTCACAAGGGGTTGGAAAATTGGGGAAAGTGTGGTGCAGAGTGGTGGGGTTGGGGGGGCGGAGCCCTCCTTTTATGATTGGCACAAATCACTTTCTATCAATCTCTCCCCCACATCAGGAAGTCTGTGCATTCCTAAACTGTGCAGTGTGCTCCTCCAAGCAGCACCTACACCTGTGTGCCACCCCTTCACCCCAATACACTCCAATCATTTCCCCACTGATACTGGTACACTAATACGAAGCCAGGTAGTTCAGGGGGCATGTTTTTCATCTGTGTGGTGCAACGTTTGGCCTGATTGCTACAGATAGCTCCAATTGAGCTATCAGCACTCCATGTTCCAGAAGCAAGCTTCAGAACAGAGTGTCTTTGTTATAGCACCACCTTCCATGACGCCAAACGGAAACAGCCTTGCGTGTCAACTGTCCCATTCGCTTAGTCTACTTTTCAATAACAGAGAATTTCATATTCATTTAATAATTTAATAGCACCAAGGATTTGTAACAGTGGGTGCGTGACTATACCCCCTAAAACCAGATATTTAAGTTTAAATGATGTTTGTTTCACAATGGTCTTTGATGTACAAGACACCTGAAAGTATCAGTTAATATTCAAAAATACAGGACAGAATAGTACATTTTTAGACTAAAATGGTCACTTCACAGACAGAAAAAATAGCATCACTGAACTGGTGATGAGAGCGGTACATGTTACGGGTACTACACAGAGGCCATGACTGTATATGTACTGTAATTATACTGTACATGTACCGTTATTATGCAGTATATGTACTGTAATTACTCCTATAAATCAAATCCTGGGTAGAACTAATTGGCACAATGTTCAAATTTCTAATTTGGCAAAGGGCGAACTATAGTTACAATAACAATGTTTTATTTTTCAGTGACTGGTTGTGCCACAGCATCCTGAAAACTGTTAAACTTAAAAGACTTATAAAAAGATTAAAGAGATTACCCATCATTCCTCCGATAAGCAGCCAAAATTCAGTTCACGAGAGAGCTCTAGGAACTCTCTGAGCTTAAACTGGTGTCAAGACAGTATTCAGTGGAATAAAACAATGGGTTTTTCATCTGAAGGATGCAACAAACATGTACAGTAACAGTGATGAGAAACTAAAGGTGAATTAAAGCTCTCATCTCTGCTTCAGTAAAACACTGGATCTGATGACCTTATAGCTGCAGTTATTCTAGAAGAAATGAGCATGGCGAACGATTAGTGCGCGGAGCAAGTTCTGTCGGAAAACCTCTCGCTGTAAGCCAACCATGGTTGGCTAGCAACCACGCGTCCCATACTCAACCAATCACATGCACACACCTCTAATGGAGCGCCCTTTTAAACCAAGGATCAGTTCTCTCTGTTGCTTTCTGACGCGCTGCTTACGGCTTGTGTCAAAAGAAATTTGCTGTCACCCTCCACCACCCCAGCTTCCACCTGTTGTTTGGATCTGCTTTAGTATGGGGGGGTTTCTGGTCATCTGCTGTTTAGCGGGGGGAGATGCCCGTGCTCCTGAGCAGTAATAAAGCAGATCATTCAGCGCCAAACCAACATAATTATGCAGCACATTCATTCATTAAAACATGTTATTTAAATACGCGAGTTGTCCTGACAGAAATAAGGACACATACTGTCGGCCTGATTTACTAAGACCTTTAGCAGGTGCAAATACTTTTAGCACACACAAAACTAATAACACAACCAGTGATTGGTGCAAAACAAATACCATGACCAGTCATTTGTCATCTTATTGGTTTTGCGTGTGCTAAAAGGTTTTGCACACGCTACAGGTCCTAGTAAATCAAGGCCGTATGTTTTTCTTAATGAGATGGGTGACTGCACTCTGTCTAAAACCATGCATTTCATTGTCACTAAGGAAAAGCTATCAAAAATAAAGATTAAAATGAAACTACATTCCAAAGAAAAACACCTAGAATATGTCCTCCCTTTCTTTTTAAAGAATCCAAGAGGAAACAAAGATTATTTCAGGTAAAAGCAGAACTGAGCTTAAGTATTGATGGTGGAGGACGAGTAAATTCATCTCCCCCAAGGGGAAAATATTACTGACAGAAAAGCACTAAAGCTTATGTTCTAAAAAAATAATAAAAAATCAATATATGGACTGAGCTGTTTCAACACCAGTCCGCTTATGAGGCAGGAGAACGTCCAATCACACAGCCACAGGCTCCAATCCCAGTTGAGGCATAGCCGCTACACCACCGTGAAATGTGTCGAGGTGAACAGTGCATGTAAATTCACATGTAGTCAAATCTAAGCTGTACACAGTAGGCATCCCTATCCGTCTTAATGCCCTGCGTAGGTGGACTCAAAACACAACTCTCATTTACTTCAGAAAATAGAAAACTTGCTGTGAAACACTATAATAAAGCCCCCGTAGACTTCATCTGTCACTGGTCTAATCCCAAAAGCAATTCTCTCTACGTCTAGTGATATTAAGAAGATGCCACAAATTATTCACACTAGAATACTCTCCCTTAGAGCAGCGTATATAACCTCCTTTTAGAAGCTATTATCTTAAAATAATTTTGCACATTTTGAGATAATTATATGGATCATTTGAATTAAACTTTTCAGTGAACCTTGTAGCTCTCTTGAAATAACAAAAACTCTTGATTTCATAATCACCCGAACACTATTTGTTCTTGAATAAAATCTAAAACTCATTGAGCTATTAAAACAATAAAGCACATGATTTATTTTCTTGCTGAATTTCAGATAGACCATGAGATCTACTGATCTCCTCTACGAAGGACTTAGGACACGTTTTTATCATTTTAAATTATGTCCCGGCTTTCTGTATCATCCTACAGTTATAATGACACATCATTTCCAGTTTCTATAACAATTGAATTTAATAAATGGAATCCTCTACAAGAGCAATATTCCCGAAAAGGCTTGAAAAGTTCAGTATTTATTTTATATTAGGACAGGACATATTAAGGATTTAGGGTAACAGGAGGAATTGGCAAAAGTGATTACCAAAACAAATTCCAACCAATCTAATTTGTGGCTTTGTAGCGTACGTTTTATTTAATTCCACCCACAAGCTATTCAATATGGGTGATGGATATTACACCCGTTCTCACTGCTGGATGATGGAATGTGATGGTATTGTTTAAACATCCATTGTAACAAGATTTTAGTGACACCCATTGTGAGTGTTAAACTCTGTCCACAGAAGCTCCTCCCCTTTGGTGATGTCACACATTCTGCTGGGAAGCCTCCAGGACCTTGGAGAGCAGCAGCAGTCTGCAGTTTACACACCCTGGAGGATTGATGATAAACCCAGACAATGAGTTAATTCCAATCGCTTATTTTCACTCCTTGCATCCCTTCCTCGTGTCCTTTCCTCGCTCCTTAGCTCCGATCAATGGAGGACGCGAGGAAAGGATGCAAGAATCAGATGCGAGGACGGAGGAATCAAGGCAATATGCATTAGGCAAATGGAACGTCCTTGCTCAATCCAGCGTCAGCGTCATATTATGCTTACGTGCTTAACTATAATGCTTTTAGCCCCTTTTTTTCATGAACGTGATTTTGATTTTTGATAGAAAGAATGAGTGCAATTATTGAGCACTATTCCATTATAATGAGTGGATTAGCACTTTATAATAAATAGAAAGGAACGGTAAAATTGCATTGTTGGAGGGGGTGTACCTGCGACGTGGCAGATGTAGAGTGGTGGTTAATTTATACACGTCACACGTTCCGAGAAAAGGCTTTATGCAAAGGCTACACTTGTGTTTCCACATCCTTCTGAGTACTAGCATACTGTTTACGGTTTACTTCATACTGCTTAGTACACAACATGCAGATGGATGCGAAAAATACTCTCTGTACTATTATCAGCGAAAAACCCAGAAATACGTATATCATCTGGGATTTACGTACACTACATTTAGAGAACATTCCGCCAACTCAACAACTATCTCATTCAGTGTACTCAACAAAAATACTCAATAATAGTACGGAAGGGCGTTGATTCAGACACAGCCCTAGAGAACATTTTGCCTACATAACAACTTTCTCTTCCAGTGCACTCGACAAGAATACTCAATAATAGTACAAAAGGGCGTTGATATAGACACAGCCCTAGAGAACATTTCACCTACTTAACAACTTTTTCATCCAGTGTACTCAACAAGCACACCCAATAGTATGGAAGGGTGTTTATTCGGATACAGCCAGAGTCTGCTGAGCCTTTAGAGAGACTTTGGAAACACAGCATATGCATATTATGGCTCACAAATGGTCCTCCCAGTTTGATTGATCTTTTTTGAGTACTTGTTTTAGTGTTTGTTAGTTTGTTTTTTGGTTGTTTTTGTTTGGGTTTTCCGATCCCCCCACAAGAGGGAATAAATTAGCCCTCGTTCTATTTGCCATCGGCTGTTTCTTGCTTCCTCTTATCCCCTGGGCACTTGGCAAGACTGCCACACTCATCACAGCAAAGAGGGCACTTCTGACAGTTTTTACTATGATTAGTGTTGTGTGGAGATCACTGGAGATGATTGGTTATATATTATAAACGAACACAGTCCCCTGCAGTGGGGAAAATACCGAAAAGCCATATAAACAACTGAGTAATGGTCCATTCAGGGAACAAAGCAGGGGAAAAGCCATATATTGTTCATGTGTTTTTAACACCATCAATGGATTTTCCTTAGACCTCAAAGGAGTCAAAGGAATAGCAACCAGCTGTATGGGATTTTATTTGCCATTTTCATGCCTTTCAAAATTTGTCACAGCACAAAAAACTACCATACTTGTATGTCTTAATCGTAGACACAACAATTAACATTATCTACTTCTTTGCAAGCCAAATAAAAATATTTCTCAATATTAACAAGTATATTTTTTAGTGCTGGATATTTTATTCTTGATTCAGCTAGTCTACCTAGCTCATGAATACAGTAACGTACAAGCAGTATTAAAACAGCATTAAAAACGGAAGAATTCTCAATAGTATAATGGTTAAGGAACTGGCCTTGTAACCGAAAGGTTGCAGGTTCGATTCCCAGGTAGGACACTGCCGTTGTACCCTTGAGCAAGGTACTTAACCTGAATTGCTTCAGTATATATCCAGCTGTATAAATGGATAATATGAAAAAATGCTAAAAAGTTGTGTAAGTCGCTCTGGATAAGAGCGTCTGCTAATACCTGCAATGTAATGCAATGTCAATATGGTCCCTGTGCATGTAGTCACTGTACTATAACTGAATTTGCAAATGTGTTTCGTACAAAGCCCATATCTTATTAAAGTTATGAGTGACAGCACAGAGATACAGCTTCTGTCAGACTCTTTCTTTCTGTGAGTACATGACTTTGGGTCCAGGCTGCGAGAGATTAAACCGCGGCTGATCTTACCAGGCAATACACTTGAACAAAAGGCAAGAGAAACACTCCAATTTAGCAAATAATTGTTTTCCTCCCTAGAGCAATTCTCACAAGTCACAGTCAGCCACTCCACGCAAGAGCACTTTGTGTTTTACTGAGCCACAATACTGAAAAAGCCCAGTAAAAAATATACAGCAAAACATAGTACAATATGCACAGTAAAATACACTGTACATTAACATCATTTTTTCATTTTATCTGCTTAATTTTGTTTATTTCTCATGTTTATATCCCTCCGTCAGAGAGACTCCACCAAAACATATTTGTAAATTACACTTTTAAATGAAAATAAAGAAAGAAAAATAAAGACAATTTTTTAAATTAAAAAATTAAAAAATCATTCCTTCAGAGAGCAAAAAGAAATGAGGTTATATAACTAGACCAGGGCTGCCCAACCCTGTTCCCGGGGATCTACCTTCCTGTAGGTTTTCATTTAAACCCTAATTTGGTACACCTGATTTTACTGATTAGCAGCTCAATGAGATCTCTAGCTGTTGAATGAGATGTGCTTTGTTAGAGGTGGAGTAAAAACCTAGAGGACGGTAGATCACCAGGAACAGGGTTGAGGATCACTGCTCTAGCTGTTGAATGAGGTGTGCTTTGTTAGAGGTGGAGTAAAAACCTAGAGGACGGTAGATCACCAGGAACAGGGTTGAGGATCACTGCTCTAGCTGTTGAATGAGGTGTGCTTTGTTAGAGGTGGAGTAAAAACCTAGAGGACGGTAGATCACCAGGAACAGGGTTGAGGATCACTGCTCTAGCTGTTGAATGAGGTGTGCTTTGTTAGAGGTGGAGTAAAAACCTAGAGGACGGTAGATCACCAGGAACAGGGTTGAGGATCACTGCTCTAGCTGTTGAATGAGGTGTGCTTTGTTAGAGGTGGAGTAAAACCTAGAGGACGGTAGATCACCAGGAACAGGGTTGAGGATCACTGCTCTAGCTGTTGAATGAGATGTGCTTTGTTAGAGGTGGAGTAAAAACCTAGAGGACGGTAGATCTCCAGGAACAGGGCTGGGGATCACTGCTCTAGCTGTTGAATGAGGTGTGCTTGTTAGAGTTGGAGTGAAAACCTACAGGACGGTAGATCTCCAGGAACAGGGCTGGGCACCACTGAACTAATAACTACGCAACACTGCCCCCTGACTGACGTGAAGAGAACAGCAGCAGAGTACAGGCTAACGGTGGAGCGATGGCATCCTGGGCTCTCTCCCTTTGGGTGCATATTCACCCCTCATTATGCACGTAGTGCAGGCCAGGGTGAGGAAGGCTATTCAGAGAACAATATCCATGGAGACCGATCCTTCTAAGCGGCCTGACTCATTTCCACCGAAGGCTCTCTCCTCAGTGAGAGAACGGGCACTAGAATAAACCGCAAGTCACCGATCACAAACAAAGCCCCCGGTGCTGGGTGAGGAATCTCATGCACACATACATAGATACATGCAGTACGCACATACAGTACTGTGCAAATGTCTTAGGCACCCTAGATTTTTTATGTAGATTTTTTCTTAGATGTTTTTTTTTGTCTTCTGCATTAGTTTGTCAGTAGAAAAGAGCAAATTGTAGATTTCCAAACATTGATTTTCCATGATTTTCCAAAAACGTAATTGAACTTTCACCAGAGAAAAGAAGAACAAGGAGTTCTGCAACAGATGGAATGGTCTCCACAGAGGCCTGTTCTCAACATCACCAAGGCTGTCTGGGATTACCTGGACAGACAGAAGCAAGCCAGACAGCCAAAGTCTGCAGAAGAACAGTGGCAAGTTCTCCAAAATGCTTGGAACAATCTACCAGCTGATTTTCTTATAAAACTGAACAACAGTGTACCTAAGAGAGTTCATGCTGTTTTAAAGGGAAAGGATGGTCACACCAAATATTGATTTGATTCCGTTTTTTATTGTTTACTGTTCTTTATAGTCAATTGTTTGATATTTAGAAACTTTTAATTTAATTATTTTTTAAAGGATTTTCGCCTTACGGATTTTCTTTACATGTGCCTAAGACTTTTGCACAGTTCTGTATATGCAAACACACAGCAGGCATGCATCGTACATGTATGCATAAATACACACTGGAATGTACACACACACACACGTAAAAACACTATGCAATCATATACTCACATGCACACATATTTATACCAGCACACAGGGACACATACACACACACAGACACACAAAAGCATAGGACCACCCACGCGAGCACACTGGCAGTGCTAACACGGGCAAAACAGAATTTTAAAAAGTTTTCATTTATATTCAATCTGCCAGAGAGTTAACCAATGGGAACGCTTCACCGTGTCCAATCAATATCGTTCACCTTGGCCAGTGGGTCAGGAAGAAAAGCAAAGATAAACTGGGCCAAAAACACATCTATCATAATTTTTGTGATAAAAGCACGCTGCTACGTGTGGGCGTTGGAGAGGATCCCTGCTGCACATGGCATACGCCCCCTGCTGACCCGGCTCACCTCTGTGGGCTGTTACTTCATACACCCACAATGCATCTGTACATCTGTGCATGAGTGGCACTACAGGGAGGCATTCATCTCTCATTCTCTCTGCTCAGAAAATACCCCCAAGGTCCTGATTTAATAACTGCTGCAGTCTTCCAGACCTCAACACACTTCTCCAGAGAAAAGTAACAACAACAACAACAACAAAAAAATGTAAGGGGAAAATAGTTTGTTATTCAGCTGTAAGCAAATGATAAACTGAGCCAAAGCATTAGCCCCATTCCTACAGCTCAATATTTAACTGATGTGTACAGTCACTACTGCGGAGGCTAGCTGTCAGGGCACCCGAGAAGCCAGGCTATAAATACAGAATATCCATTACAGATAGGGGGGGGGGGGGGGGGGTGCAGAGTGAAGCTAGCGTTAGCACATGCTAAGGTATTGTATTCAGGTAATGTAGGGAATAGAACCCAGGTTAGGGTATGTGCATAGAGAGTATGGGTGTTCAGTGTGTGTGTGTGTGTGTGTGTGTGTGTGTGTGTGTGTGTGGCACACTGTGATTGCAACTAAGGAAGGCAGAAGTCACCTTCAGACAGTTTGCTCCCTGAGGCTGCCAGTGACCTCATCCAAATTGGATGCTGTTTGTAATTGTCCAATCCTACAACTACTAATTATAATTATGATTATGGTCGGGACTGTGGCAATCGCACTTTGGGATTTTGATTACGGATACATGTTGAGTCGTTACACCTCGAGATTTGATTATTATTTAGATTGGAGTCGTTACACGGTAAGATTTGATTATGATTAAGATTGCAGACGTTACACATTGGGATTTGATTAGACCTTAGATTGGATCATCATTACACTGGGAGATTTGTGTTAATTGGATGAGATGACTCTGTTGCTCTTTTGATCCGGTAGCTGGAAGCATGCTCCTGGTTCTAACCCATAGCCTTATTTCCTTATTTGTTACTTCTACGCTGAATTCTATAATGCTACCATATGTTAGACACCTGAAATTAGATATTTCATCTGACACCCATAAGAGGAATAGATTACCGCAATGTTTTGAACAGAATAGTCTAAATCAATTCAACCCAATTCATCCCAGTATTCTGTCTGGCAACCTTGCCGTTGACCTCTTCAAAATGGAAATATCAAGCCATTCACCACAGATTTCGTAGAGGGTGTACAGTACATATCAGTCTTTTTAAAAGAATAAAACATGACAG
This sequence comes from Synaphobranchus kaupii, assembly GCA_029718625.1. Lineage (NCBI taxonomy): Eukaryota > Metazoa > Chordata > Actinopteri > Anguilliformes > Synaphobranchidae > Synaphobranchus > Synaphobranchus kaupii. The sequence continues at coordinate 9,067,951 of CM056378.1, forward strand.
ATGATTTATAACATTGCGTCTCTCTAATTTGTTCCATCTCCCTCCTCCCTTTTTCTTTCTTTCTGTCTCTCATACTCTCCTCCCCTTCTCTTTCAGTCTTTTTTCATGCTTTGTTTTTCCCTCCATCATTTCCACAGCTCTGGAAATCCATGATGAACAGTTGGCTTGGATTAAATAAAGTGACACTTCGGGCCAGACACTCTGAAAAGCGTGTGATGGAGCAGGTGCGCTCACACACCGATGTCACGCAGCACATGGACTCTGCGTCTTATGACAGGGGGGGACGGGGGGGGGGGGGGGTTATGTTACAGGTCTCACGCCACGCCACCGTTCACTCATGAAACGAGGAAGCCGTGTTTCCATGACGACCAAAAGGCCTCCAGCCTCCTCGGCTAATGGAAATACATTTCCAGACTGACTGGAAGTTAATGACGGGCAACCAAAATAAAGGATATTTGATAATAGAGTTTTATTGAGCAAGGAGCACTTAACGCCATGAGAGGCGCAATAAAACTTTATGAGAGACGGGAACGTTAGCGGGAATATCACCAAAGGCTGGGAACAAAAAAAGAGGAAAAGGAGGAAAATCTCCTAGCCTTTAATAATGGAAAAGAACGCAGTAACACTCATTTTCACATGAACGTCGGTTGAGAACGGCACAGGGACTTGCATCAGTTCAGATTCAGTATGAATAGAGAGACAGCGACAACAGGGGCAAATTGAGACGCTCGGTTGGATTTACAAATTTATGTCAAAAAATATGAAATAATGCATAAAAGCTTATACACGACTCAAATCTGTGCTGCCTTATAGCGGCTCCTAGTCTGTCCTCCCAATGATGCACCAAAAGTCAAAAACCTGACTAATCTCTTAATCAATGTCTCGAATAAGCCCATTGTTGAACTGGCCAAAGAATACCGAAATTCAAAACTCAATTTATCTGGGTTTAACCTTTTTTTAAAAATTAAATAAAAAATTGAAGCGGCAGCAAACGTCACCATTAGACTTAAAAAAAAAAAAACACCTGCTGCTCCAGTCCACAGCAGGAATAGAAAAGCCTTGATTTTGTGGTTGATTGTACCGATCACCGGCTCGGCCACGTGAGAGCTACCCCCCCCCCCCCCCCCCCCACGTACGTGGCTTCTCCCCGTGCAGGACTGGAGTGGCCGCAGGATGGCAAATCGATGAAGCGTGGCTCTCCCTCCACGCTGTGACGGGGACAAGATGGCCTGAAGAATAATGCATAATACGCAACCGAGAGCACGGAGAAGAATACGGTCATACGGCCGTTTTTCTTCTGCATCCGACAATTTCGTAGTCCAGGAGCGACGCTGTGCGCACACGGATTAGCCGCCGGTGTTTGTGGGTAACACAGTGGCGCGGCGGGTGTGTCAGATTTCATCAAGACACGGCGCTTGGAACACAGAGAGAGGGAGAAAGAGAAATAGGTGTCCTGAACGCATGCGGAAAACGATCCTTACCTGCAAGTAGAGTATTCTGGGGGCAATTGTAACACATGAAACTAGCTAGCTTGCTGGATAGAATCTCAGCTCTAGCTTGTTTCAGATTGGTGCAATTGTATGCTGTTGCAATTGCCCCCTGTTACAATTGCCCCCAGAATACTCTACAGCACCTCAGAACGACGGCAGTCAATTTCAGGGGCCTTTCCCCAACCCATTCATAAAACCCAGAGTGGAGAACACCAAAGACATGGGTACTTAATGTATCGATATCTTCAGCTGCAGGACTGACCAACACAGGCTTCCAAACAGTCCAGACACAGAGGATTATATCAGTGTAACATTAACTCTGATAGAGTTAATTTTTAATCTTGTGTAGTCCCTAATGGACTCATAACAGGGACTCGCAACACATTGATTCAAATAAGGTTGTCGTCAACCAGCAAGACACAGGGGTGTCAACCGGCCAGGGAGGCGCCAATCCCCAGGCCATCTCCAGCTTCTGATAAAGGCCCAGGGTGGATTCCAATCGCTTATTTTATCCGTCCTCGTCTCCTCGGTCCTCGTCTGACCCGGAAATCGATCGAGGTTCGCCATCTTTAAGGACATTCCAAACCGCTAAAAGCTCCTCGGAGGAGCGAGGAGTGGGGAACGAGGAGGCTCCCGGAGGATGCTTCAGTGAGGAAACACAAGTGTAGCCTTTGCGGAAGCCTTTTCTCGGAACGCGTGACGTGTATAAATTATCCACCACTCTTCACATCTGCCACGTCACAGGCACACCCGTACACAAATGCAATTTTACCATTCCATTTATTAAAAAGTGATAATCTTTATAACTAACAAAAGCTACATTTATTCATGAAAAAATAAGCTAAAAAACATTATAGTTAAGCACGTAAGCATAATATGACGCTAATGCTTGATTGAGCATGGACGTTCCATTTGCCTAATGCATATTGCCTTGTCTTCCTTTGGGGGCGGAGCTAAGGAGCGAGGAAAGGACGCAGGGAGTGTAAAAGCGATTGGAATGAACCCCAAGTCTGCATCTTCACCCATTCACAGTCACGACTGTGCCAGCCAATCAAAGCTCCTCAATTCGGAGGGTTAAACGGAACCTACCAAAAAGGGTGTCATTCACGGCCTGGAAGATGAGCAGCATCAAATACTGAAAGGAATCCCAGACAAAACAAAAGCTCAAATACCTAATCTTTTGACCATAAAAAAAAAAACAATAAACAAATGTAACAATTAATTTTAAAAAATATATAGTTTTGAATGCTTGTATGGACGTTTTTGGATTAGTTTGAACGTAGGCTTTTTCCGTTCTAGTGCAGCGGGCATTTCAGGAAGGAGAGATTTGATTAAAACTGGCAAAGTGCCATTGATGAGCCTGACTTTTCAACACAAGAACAGAAGGAGAGGGGGGGGGCGCCAGGGGGGGATTATCATAAAAGGTCAGGTAATTACCCCTCACTGGGATGTCACTAACCAATTTCCACCAGTTAATTATTATACCTCCCTCACACTCAGAGACAACAGACAACACTTTCCAAATCTTTCTTTTTCTTTTTACCTCCACAGCTACAACACGGCGTTTGCTTTCAGTTTGTTTTTTGGCCAGTTTATTTACTCTGTCTTTCTCGTTTTCTACACGGTATCAGTGTTTTAATACACAGGAGGTGTGGTGGCGAGCATTGCTAGGTTGCCAGAGCTCAATACATTTTCAAAAAATTTTAATTTGTGAAAGAATAGAATATGCAACAGAGCACATAAAGTAAGTGTGCCGAAAAACCGTAAGTGTCAAAAGAAATTGGGATGGCGGGTATGCCATCCGCCAAGTTCCCCCACCCCATCGCTATATGCTAGGGTCTGGCGCAGTTTCACCTCTCATTCAATATTCACAAGCGTTCACTCACTTGCTCAGTCAGCAAAGAAAGAGATAGGGAGAGTGTAAAAACATACAGAAGCAGGAATACAGCTAAACTCAACACATGCTTTTATTCCAAGAGCCATGTTCAATAATTCACACGCGTGCGACAGAGACAGGGAATGTTGCTCACTGGCTAGCGGTCTGGGAGCCTTAGCAATCGAGATCTGAGCGACTGACCCCTCAGAGACCATGGATAGTACCCCCCCCTATCCCCGTACCACCACCTGCCCATTTAGCCTCTCATTCTAAAGCCACTCCGGAAGCACGGTGGCACAACGGGCACAGCCCACGGCAACGCGGTTCCCTTATTTCCCGTCTTTGTTGTTGCCCGGTGAATCTGTGACAAAAAAAAAAAAAAAAAGACCAAAAGGAGGACAAAGCCCCAAAAGGCACCTGCTGAGACACAAAAGACGACTTATTCTTCTTCTCCCCTTTTCATTCTCTTTGGGAGAGCCCAATGTCCTGAAGGGAAGGCCCACTCAAGGACACAGAGGTGCGAAAAAAAGTGTATTTTCAGTCACGAGCAGTCTGTGTGACACAATGATATTTCTTCTTTTTTTCCCCCTTCAATGCCTTAAGATAGAAAGATTCTACGTAGGTTTTTACTGGTGAGGAGGAGGGCACAAAGTTTCTTGAGGATGAGCAGCGTTGGATGTGCACTTCTTTAAAAACGGTTTGAAGTGAAGGCTGAGAATCGGAAAACTTGACCCCTTGACCCCATACTGTGGGCAGTGAGGAGCGAGGGAGGGAGTTAGCTGCATTAGCTATTTGTTCCTGTGTGGTAGTAGCTTCAGTAACTTGCGCAACCTTTACATGTTAAAACGGAAATTAAAAAGCTGCAGGAAATGGAGGCATTAAATACATTCTAAGGCACAATTCAACTCTAATTGCTTTGAGACAAAGGGGATTTGTGTTCATCACTTTCGTAAATTCGGTTTTAGGGGGAATCAGAGAATTTGCACGCATTAATGCATCAGGGCACAATTGCATCAAAGCCAAATGAAACTCATAACTGCATAAACTGCTAAACCCAAATCCTGCCAGTGTCTTTCTCAAGTTCCCCCTCCATCTGTGGATACGTCTCCTGTGGTCCAGACTGCCAGCAGAAACAGCCTTTTAAATGACAGCTGATTAAACATCCCCCTCCTGCACGTCAGACAAGAACTGAAAGCAATTTCGATCTTTGCTCTAAAAGTACCCTGGATTCTGCAAAGAAATCAGCCACAACAGGGCTTTCAACAATCAAGCTGGCAAAAAAAAACATCAGTCGTGTATCATCAAAGTGCTATGCACAACGTGATCAGTCAACGAAACCTTCAGGGTTCATCAACTACCTATACAGCACGACAGTTCGGAGGTCATAATAATGGCGTATTCTGCAGCATCAGTTACATGGTTAAAAGGCGGCAGTGCGGTGTATTGGGTAAGGCCTTTTAACATTTTGAGCCCGACAGACCCTGTACCGGGTCCAGTAGAACGGTACCATAAATAACTACCTGTAAAAAGTTCATAAAATGTTATGGTGGTCTTTCTTTTCAAATGTTTCTAAAAGATGAGGCCTTAACGCTACCAAAACAACACTCCAAGTGTATTTTGTCCAAACAATTTTTGTTTGGCAATAATTTCAATATTTTAGTTACAAAATAAAAGCCGTATAAATAAAAGGGACAGTCGAAATGGAACGCAACAGTACACATAAACCGTTCGCTCCACTCCATCACGTTGGGTGTTGTATGAAACTAGAGAAGCTACTCTTTCCATTGATACCAAGCATAGCATAGCCTGAGCTAACCAGCTCACGTCAGCCCCATAGCAAACACACAGCCAAACTTCACATTTTACAGTCAACGTGTCAAATTTTGTGTTTATGTCTCAATATTCCATCAATTCCCAAAGCGATTGTCATCAAAAGCAACTAATATTGTTTCCTTACCCTTTTATGGTCACCACCCTGGGGGTTAACAGGTTAACCTTAAAGGTTGCAGGTTCAATTCCCAGGTAGGACACTGCCGTCGTACCCTTGAGCAAAGTACTTAACCTGACTTGCTTCAGTACACATCCAGCATAGATGTATACATATATACATATACATACATATATACTATGTATACGGTGTAAAAATGCTCTAAGTTGTGTAAGTCGCTCTGGATAAGAGCATCTGCTAAACGCCTGTAATGTCATTAATGTGATATAAAAGAGCAGGTCTGTTTAGACGAGCGCTTGGTGCCTCTACACGGCTGAGGCTGATTTGTATGGGGATAAATGCCTCCCTCCTCGACCTTGAGTCAAGACACATTTCACAAGGAATCTGACCACATGATCTCTCCCCTGTTTGTTTCTCTGGCTTGTTTGGCTGTCAGCACAAATTGCAAAAGGTGCAAGTGCTCTCTGCTGCCATGGCCCGCTTCAACAACAAGATGCTGGAGTGCACTACAGCGCAGTGAGGTTTTAGTAATTCATACTTCATACGACTGCATCTGAAAACATACCAGCTGCTCGAAATTCACTTACCTAGTCTCCTAGATTTGCGCTGTTCAATAAACCTGGACTGATGCACCTAAAAGTATCTAATCAATAGGATTTTAGTTTAACAAGAAACGTGTTGTAACTTACAAGTGGAATATTTAACCGGCTAAGAAAAAAAAAAGAATTATCGGCCAACCAGCTCTCTTTTAGGTCACAGTCTTGCAGCTGAAATATGCAGCCATGAGACTCCAATTTGTTGCTGCGTTTACAATGATAACAATAATTGTAATAGATAATACCTATTCTCAAACACCTGTGTTTATGGTTCAGCAAGTCAATATCTTTCCTGCAAATATTGCAACCTGAAAGCAACTTACTTATTTAGTTCTTTGAGAGAAGTGTGAATTGGTAGTGACACGTCATATCCAATCTAAGCACAAGCCTTTACATCCATGCAAATGCCTTCGAGAAAGCGGCTCAGCTGCTGGCAAAACACATGCAAGGTAATGACCTGTGTGTGGAGCCATTAGTTGGCTGTCAATCCCAATCCAGGCCAGGAGTTTTTCAGTGTGGAGTTAGCATGTTCTCCCCGTGTCCGTGTGGGTTTCCTCCAGGTACTCCGGTTTCCTCCCACAGTCCAAAAACATGCCGGTTAGGCTAATTGGAGACTCTAAATTGCCCATTGGTATGAGTGTGTGAGTGAGTGGTGTGTGTGTGCCATGTGATCGACTGGCAACCTGACTGGGGGAGTAGAGTCCTGCCTCTCACCCAGTGCATGCTGGCATAGGCTCCAGTCCCTCCCGCGACCCTGACCAGGAATAAGCGGGTTAGATAATGGATGGATGGAAACCCCCTCCTATAAAAATATGGACTCTCAGAGATATTGAGATATACAAAACTTCCATCATGTTGAAGTACAGGGAAAGGCCCTGGCATATGCTTGAGTGTCTGACAGTGCTACCATGCGCCAATAGCCTCTAGAAAAATGCATGGTATTGCATTACAAAAATGTGGAACAGCCTAATCAACCAGCATAAACCATATGTCTTGATTTGTCACAGAACAGAAAGCCATGGCTGCATTGGAATGAGTCAGTATTTTATTGGCCAAGCTATACTGTTATCAAGGCAAAGTGTGGTGGAAAAAACAAAAACGATAAGCACTTTTTGCCATGGCTTCTACAGGCGCTGATGGTTCTCCAAGAGGTAGCACAGGGACAGTCAATGTGGCTTTGATACAATGGCTCTCTCCCTTCTTCAACACCCAGCTTTTTTTATAATAAGTACATTTCAGACCCCAAAATAGCTTGTATGCCACTATGTACTTTCTGACAGCTGACTTTCTAGATGAAAATAGACCCTTCTTTTAGTTCAGAGCCCACTGAGGTGAAATTGCAGGACTGTGGGAGAGTGTGTTATGAGAAGAGCGGGGCGGTGTCTGAATCAGCACACTTGCCTACTATTGAGTATGCCAGTTGAGTATACTTTTTTAAAAATCTGTTAAGTACGCGACAATTCAGAAATTTGAGTGTTCTTAAAATCCCCAGATGATATACTTATTTCCGGATTTTCGCTGATAATAGTATGGAGGATATTTTTTGCATGCTGCATGTCACTAAACAGTATGCTGTAAACAGTACACAGTATGCTAGTACACAGTACACAGGATGCAGGAGATAGGGCTCTGATTCGGACACAGCCACAGTATGCTAGTACACAATACACAGGACGCAGTAGATAGGGCTCTGATTCGGACACAGCCACAGTATGCTAGTACACAATACACAGGACGCAGTAGATAGGGCTCTGATTCGGACACAGCCACAGTATGCTAGTACACAATACACAGGACGCAGTAGATAGGGCTCTGATTTTGGACACAGCCCATGTGTTTGCCTGCTTCCTGGATAATGGAGGACGTTGCAATGTTGATACGACGTGATACAACAGGCTCCCGCTTGGAAATGTTCCTGCGCACACCATGAAATGTTTGCGAAGGCAAGAGTATTCTTGCAAAATGTTTGTTTTTGTTGAATCGCACGCTTCGCATGAAAAAGATCCTACGCAGTTTACGACGAGACTTGTGCACACGCATGGTTAACCAATGAGGCAACACAGGCTAGAGAGCTCAGAAGCCAGGAATAAGCAAAGCTGAAGAAAGATACACTCACATCGTCACCCTCCATCACCAAAATCTTACCTGCACCCCTCCCAAGGCCAAAAAGGTCTGATAGACATTCAAGAAAGTGTTCAGAATACCAGCCTGACAAAACATGTCCCTAAATGACATCTGCCGATATCAAATAGGGAGCACAAAGGCCAGAGCCTGTCTCCATATCCATCTCGCTCACCAAGGAGCCTGTGGTGAAATATATGAGTTTCACATCAATACCAAGACTCCATTGCTATCAAACACAATATTGGCAGAGGTTAATATTCAAACGGGCACTGCCCACCAATCCTCTGGCACACAATAGCATGCCAACATTGCCAAAGTCATAAACCTGCCTTAAGACAAAGGCCTCATCGACTCAATCTCACTAAGAAATAGGAGGCTGCCGCACCGAATCGGTAGAGAGGCTGTTCAAATAACTTACATGCTGCAGGTTTGATTGGCTCCTGGGAAATGGCCCTCATGTCTGTGAGTAGGGTACCACAAAATGGGAGCTATGCAAGTTGCCCTGGTTACGGATGTCTGTTAAGAAAATGGGCAATGCAAAATGTAATAGAATTTCCCTCTCCGTAATTGTGATGAACCACGTTGATATTACTGGCTATTCAAAGGCAGAGATACAGAGCATTCACCACTGGTCCATAAAACTCGCCACACTCCATTCTAATAAAGAAGACAGAATACCACACATACACACACACACACACACACACACAGGTACACACACATACAAACACTTTATCTTATGTAGGCCTAACTTTTGCACATACATAAATCAAGGTGCTCTAAGGATGTAGCTACTCACTTCAATTCACTAGCTTTAACTAACATGTTTAGGCAATTTCCGTTTGCTTCACTGCCATCCTAATAACAGGATATTCCAACTCCTAGCAGCTAGCAGGAATAGCCCAGATTTTGCTGTCGCTCAGCACTCTGCCTAAAGAAACTGTGTAATGGTGAACAGCGGCACTGATTATGAGGATACTACCTCTGACTCTCTCCCTTTTTCCAACTGTTTGTCCCGATGTGGTGTCTATGAAACAGAAGAGACTGCCTGTACTCAAAGCCAAAGACCAGGTGTGCAGTCAGATAGGCTAGTCATTTGCTTCTCTGCACTGGATCAAAAACGTCCATCACACAGGGTGAAAAAGGAGTCTCGCCACCCTGCGGAAGACCAGTTTCTAACCACTTAAGGCGTAAGATCACAAATATGTGATTAGAATGTTCTTAACTGAGCACTCTAATGCTGATGTAACAATCACTACTGGTAACTGAAAGCAATGGAGTTCTAGAACAGTGACTTAGAATTTCGAAAAAAACATTCTAAAAAAACGTATTCTTCAAAGCCCAAAGAAGGCTTAGGCCGCGATCACACAGGACACGCTTTGTAGGCTTCAAAATGCGAGGAGCACTACCTGTCTTGATTTTACGAAAGCCTACTCTGAAAAAGGCGTTGGAGGCATCTTTTTTGCTGTTGCTAGGCAACCAAACTCCTCTCCTGTCAATCACTTAGCTGACGTTGTTAACGGTGTTAGCGAACTAAGTTTACCCGAAGGTTTGCTTCGTTTTTTGTCGCTAAAAAGCTGTGAATAAGCAGAGTGCCTTGGATCGCTTATTTTTATTATGGTATTCACGATTAGTGAAATCATATAACTCCGGGTGGGCTGAAACGGCAACTAACGTTACCAATTTCTCCTCAATCGTCTCTGTTGACACATAACCGACCGGCAGAATCAAGGCCCGTCTCTACTTTCGTGCGATTGGACAGAGGAGTGACGGTGATGTGGGCGCTTTTTTCCTCAGAGCGCTTCAAGATAAGATCATTTGAACTCCGAGCACACCAAGCGTTTTTCTAAAAACAGCGAGGCGCCCGAAATTGATAAACGCGAGGCGCCCGGGGCACAAAATCAGCGTGGAAAACGCTTCAAACTCATTGAAAACTATTCGAAAAAAGGCGCCCCCCGCTGTTAAAGGGCTTCCGGTGTGATCACGGCCTTAACTGAACTGAGATCAGCTTTCACACTCAAAATCAAAGGAATTTTTTTTTTTTTTTTTTAAAGGCACATTCTGCCATAGCCCCTCATGATCAAAGAATCAGCTTGCCTTGAGGAGGGTCTTCAGGGACAGACCTTTCTTCACGGTCAATTGGCTGTGACTGTAAGCCGGAAATTTAAGCACCACGGCTCAGCTTAGGTTGAATTGATGGACGCACACATATGTGTGTACATAAAAATGTGCCTTTTCCCTTGGAAATGCATTTATCCCAGGAAAGAATTTGTCACTGCCCGTTGTGTCTATCTCATCTTAGTGAATCACGGTGTGACCGCAAAAATGAAGCATACCAGCACCACAAAGGTTTATTTTGGATTTTGCATTCTCCAGTAACATATTAATAACTCACAATGAATCAGCAGGATGGAAGGGTTAGGCATTGAGCAGTACACTGGCCTGCCCCTTACTGATAATGATGGCTGCACTGCTAATCTCTCCACTTGACATTATTGCCTTTGTTGCCATTTATGCTGGAACAAACATTTGTGCATAATACTCGAGATGAATATTCATCTGCCGAAGAAAGTCTAATTTTGTGCCTTTTTCAGGGAGAGACAGGCTCCATCTCTGAGACACTTGTCCAATGCTCTACCCATAATTCCACGCAGATACCCCTCTATACCAGAAAAGCCAGTGTGCGCTGATTTCTGGAGAAGACCCAGAGCTCAGTGCAGAAAAAGAACTTTATAGAACAAAATGAAAGCTGAGTTTGAAAGTGATTGGTGGGATAGATGATGATGGCCTTCTCTAACAGAAAACGATGATGATGATGATGATGATGATGATGATAATAATAGCAGGCCAATGGAACCATCACGGCTGAAGGCCCCTCGTTATAGAGGAAGAGGATGGTCGTGAGCATGCAGTCGTGCTGCTCTGAGTGACACTCAGAGCGAAGCGCTATAGTACTAAACCCTGACGGAGGTGTGGGCTGGAGATCGCTATAGTACTAAACCCTGACGGAGGTGTGGGCTGGAGATCGCTATAGTACTAAACCCTGACGGAGGTGTGGGCTGGAGATCGCTATAGTACTAAACCCTGACGGAGGTGTGGGCTGGAGATCGCTATAGTACTAAACCCTGACGGAGGTGTGGGCTGGAGATCGCTATAGTACTAAACCCTGACGGAGGTGTGGGCTGGAGATCGCTATAGTACTAAACCCTGACGGAGGTGTGGGCTGGAGATCTCTCTCTCTCTGACTCACTCAGTCAGTATTGGCCCCCTCACCGTCACGCTTCACTATAGGGTAACCTCGCAGGGATTGAGGCAGAGATCTTCAATCCTGGTCCTGAAAGGCCGCACCGAGTCTGCTGCCTTTCATTTTAGACCTCAATTCAGACCCGAGGAACCAGGTGAGACGCGTTAATTGATCGATTAAAGCAGTTAATTGATCGATTAAAGCAGTCGATTACGCGGTTAAGTGCAGAGCGACAACAAAACCAGCGGAGACCGCAGCCCTCGCAGGAACAGGAATGAAGATCACTGGGACACTGGGAGGGGATGCAAACAGAAACGTGGGAGGATATCTTTTCACCGCAGATAAAGGCAGCCCAGTCCTCAAATGAAGTCTAAACGGGACACACGGACACTGCGCAGCAAAATGTTCCAGTGTGAAATCAACTCTGGTGGAGTTACTGTACATTTGATACATTACGGTGCTCCATTTCAACAGTACAGAGACCACAACACTGCGTGTATGGAGGAAGAGGCGGAGTTTATGTGTTGGACTGCTAAATGACACTGGACATCTCGGGACAGCGGGGGCTATTTTTAATCATGGCTGTATTCCAATCTAATTCACTTAATTTGATATTGTATGTCTTTATTTGGTGTGTTTGATTGTGTGTTGTGGGTCTGCCCCACAGTCTGGCTTTTTTGTTGTTGCTGGTGGCTACAACTGAAGTTCCCAAAAGGGAAAATAAAAGTTATTCTATTCTATTCTATTCTATTAACTCTAATTGTGTCAAACTGGCTCCTACTGGACTCATATCAGCTCTGGAAGATTCCTTAAGCATTGGGAGTCCAAAGTGAAATTCACAGTTTGCATTCCACAAAGCATGATGACTCTTATTAAACACTAAATATTGATGGGAAGAGGGAGTTTTAATAAGAATCCGCCTAAAAATGTCCTACGCCATGATATATGTCACAAGACCACGACTTAAATGTAAACAATACATATTTAGAAACGTTCAGCCACCCATACAATGATAAACATTAGGCCTATTCTGGAATATTACAACAGGACAAACATCATGTTCGGAAAATTGTGGATACATGTAACTTCATGTCATTTCTATCATTTCTGTAGTAGCCTAGTGCCACTTTCTACGAATTACATGTTGCGTTTACATGGTCGTGCAAATGAATGGCATATAGCCTATTACTTACGTATTAAGCAGACAATATGAATATTCATGTTTTAATTACTGTTGTGTTAGCTTAGGACTGGCATTATGTTTATTCAGTTGTTGTAAGACAAGTTATTGTAAGTTGAAAGACATTTGTTTAACAAGACAACCCATTAAAATAATTAAAAATTAGTAGCCTAAATGGCGGGCACATTTCCGATGATTATGGAAATCACGTGGCGCTTGTCAACAAGAGTAGTGCTTTTGAAGTTACTGGTTTAGAGAGAACGCTGCGGTAAAGACCGGCATCAAAGCCTTCAACACCACAGAAATAAAGAAGCGATTTTTACCGTTTAAATTGCAAGCGGATCGTGATCTGTCACTTAGAACTTTGTTATAGACAACCTATATCAGAGCATTTGACTAGCATATTGCAAAGGTAGTTTGTAATCATTTACAATTCTTAGCTATTCAATCAAGCTCGCCAGCACCGAACACGCTTTGATTTAATTGCTATCAATCTTTATTCCCCCCATCAGTATTGAGCAATTACGACAATCACGGCATGTCGAATGAATCCCACAGTTAACGAACGCGAAAAGGTATACATCCTTCTCTATACCACTATGGGCTATATTAAAGTACGATTGTCCATCGCAAACTGCCACGGGGACACTTACATCTCTGATGTAGCTGGTTGGTGGTGGCTACGGCACAGAAAAGAATGTCCACAAGCCTGGCCCATCTCTCATGATGCCTCTTAGAAGCCGGTTCCGAAAGAGTTCAGGCTCATCCGCGCGGGACGCAAGTTGGGAGTCTGCACCTAAGCGTGTCAAGCGTTGAATGTGACAGGGCAGTGGACGGGTATTTGTTTTTCTATGCGAGTGGATGGGTGTGTGCCTCTCTCTCTCTCTCTCTCTTCTTCTTCTTCTCTACCTCTCCCTCGCGCTCACTCTCTATCTCGATCTCGCTCTCCTTCGCTTTTAGTAGTAGGGGTGGATTGGTTGCGCTCCCTAAGTCACATTTAGTAATACAGCATCTCTCAGACATTCGGACAGATGCACGCGCACATGAGGAGAGGCTACATCTCCCTATAGGATCCGCTGAGAGCTTGCATGGGTTTGCAGGCTGATCAATGCCGTAACCGCACACGTTTTCCAGCTCGGACGGCAAATAGCCGTGAGAGCTTAGTTCGTTCTCTCGATGGGATGCTGCCTCTAAGCACAACAAATGTATGACATAGACCAAACGGTAAACGAACTGAACGTAAAACAAACGTTTTCCAATAACATAAAATGTTTGCCCCATAGTATTTCCTCGGCATTTATTTGCAATTGAATAGGCGACTTAACTCGTACAGAGGGGCAACATTATGTAGACTACTCTTCTGTGGTTAGCAGACTTGCTTTATTTATTTATTATATTGCAATGTATAGTGTGTACTTTTAACGTCCTACTATATAGGCCTACAGTGCCTTTATAAAGTTTTCACCTCCTTGTTTTGCTGTATTGCAAAGTCAAATTCAAATATATTTTAATACCATTTTTCTATATACCCATGTAACTATAAAATGTTAAAAAGAAATAAAGAATTTAGATGTCTTCATAAATATATTACAAATCTTGAAAATTACTTGATTATATGAATGACATAATTAATTAAAAGTATTCACCCCCTTTGTATTTGGGCTAGGTGTGCATTTTATTGAGAGCTTACTCTAAGGCCCTGATTTACCAAGACATTTAGTGTGTGCAAAACCTTTTAGCACACGCAAAACTAATGGCACAACCAATGATTGGTGCAAAACAAATACCATGACCAATCATTGGTCATGTTATTGATTTTGCGTGTGCGAAAAGGTGTTGCACACGCTAAAGGTCTTAGTAAATCAAGCCCTAAGTACATTAACACATTATGTTGATTTCCAATCCTCCTGTGTTCAATTTTGTGAGGTCACACACTTGAAGCAGAAGATTATATCAGGTACACTTTGTTTGTTGGGTGAACATTACACTTATCGATTATAAATTGATTATAAATGCACCTCCTTTTTTGTATTCCTATGAGTAACACTGATCTTCTGGAGTCTGGACTCTGGATAAGAGAGTCTGCCGAGTGATTATAATGTAATGTAATGCAATGTATAGAGATTTCTGGGGGCAATTGTAACAGGGGGCAATTGTAACACCATAAAATTGCACCAGTCTGAAACAAGCTAGAGCTGAGATTCTATCCAGCAAGCTAGCTAGTTTCATGTGTTCAGGGTTTGGGGGCAATTGTAACAAAAAATTGTGTTACAATTGACCCCTGTTACAATTGCCCCCAGAATACTCTACACTGTCACGAAGGGCAAGGAACTACCTGTGGAACTTTATAGATAATACAAATAAAAATAAAAACATAGACACACACTGACAATATCAGGCTTTTCTACTAAATTGAGCAACCAGACAAGAAGGGCAATTGTCAGCGAAGTGACTAAGAGACTGAAATGGGAGATACTGTCCAGAGGCCCAACAATCTCTTCAGCACTTGATAGATCTGGCCTCTTTGCGAGAGTGGCTACACTGGCTAGACACGAGCCACCTCTGAGAAAGGCCAACATTGAGTCACACCTGGAGTTTGCCAGAAGCCCTTTCAAAGACCCTGAGACCTCCTGGAAGAAGATTTTTGTGGTCTGATGAGACTAAAAGTCGTGCTCTTTGGCCTGAAAGCAAACTGCCATGTTTGTCACAAATCAAACACAGCTCAGTCATCACCCAGGTAACCGTATCCCTTCCGTCAAGCATGATGTGTCATGCTATACGGCAGGGCTGCCCAACCCTGTACCTGGAGATCTACCCTCCTGCAGGTTTTCACTCCAAACCTAACAAAGCACACCTCATTCAACAGCTAGAGCAGTGATCCCCAACCCTGTTCCTGGAGACCTATCGTCCTGTAGGTTTTCACTCTAACCCTAACAAAGCACACCTCATTCAACAGCTAGAGCAGGGATCCACAAACCTGTTCCTGGAGATCTACCGTCCTGTAGGTTTTCACTCCAACCCTAACAAAGCACACCTCATTCAACAGCTAGAGCAGTGATCCCCAACCCTGTTCCTGGAGATCTACCATGCTGTAGGTTTTCACTCCAACCCTAACAAAGCAGCGCCTCATTCAACAGCTAGAGCAGTGATCCCCAACCCTGTTCCTGGAGATCTACCGTCCTGCAGGTTTTCACTCCAACCCTAACAAAGCACACCTCATTCAACAGCTAGAGCAGTGATCCCCAACCCTGTTCCTGGAGACCTATCGTCCTGTAGGTTTTCACTCTAACCCTAACAAAGCACACCTCATTCAACAGCTAGAGCAGTGATCCCCAAACCTGTTCCTGGAGATCTACCGTCCTGTAGGTTTTCACTCCAACCCTAACAAAGCAGCGCCTCATTCAACAGCTAGAGATCTCATTGAGCTGCTAATTAGTAGAATCAGGTGTGTCAAATTAGGGTTGAAATGACAACCCACAGGAAGGTATATCTCCAGGAACAGCGTTGGGCAGCCCTGTGCTATGGGGTTGCTTTTCAGCAGGAGCTTGTTGCTATCAAGGGAAAGATGGATGGAAACCAATACAGCCCATCCCTGGTATTCAAAGCACGGTCCACAAGGTCCGAGACCTGCTGGTTTTCCACCCTCCCTTTACTTGGGAGTCAGGTGTGAAGTGAAGACAGTCTGGCCAATCAGTTCAGCTAATTACCAGGGAGAAAGAAAACCAGGGCCGGATTTGGATTTGACGTCCATATTTGAATATCCATGCTATATAGGTACATCCTTGAGGAGAACCTGTTTCAGTCTGCAAGACATCTGCATTTAGGACAAAAGTTCACGTCCCGTCAGAACAATGACCCAAAAGCACATGGCTAAAACTACAAAGGAACGGCTTTAAAAACAAGAAGGTCAGTGTTCTGGAATGGCGCAGCCAAAGCCACGGACTTAAATCCCATTAAATCTGTGTTATGACCTGGAATTTGATGTCCAACGACGCCCTCTGTCTAACTTTGCAGTTAATGTGAACTTTTAGAAGGCATTTCATCACTGCCCAGATTTAATTATGTAACTGTACGCTATATGTTATCCACATCCACATTTCAGAAAACGCAACAGTTAATTTGCAAGTTGCCATTACAAGTTCAATGTGTTAATCTTATCATTAGTGGATGCAAGGAGATATAATGGATTCCTAAAAGACAGCTGCTAAACACATGCAGGCTTGCGGGACACCGCCCTGAACTCCTGAGGACCTAAATTCCAATTACACTGCATGACGTTCGCCCATGATGACATGACCAGGAATTCTGCTTCTTATCTTGGATCTAATGCAATATCCCAGCTACTTAATTACTTCCAGTTCAACTGAGAAAAATATCAGATAAGGTTTACTGTCAACATGAGTTTATTTTAATTTGGTCTCGGTCAATTCCCACTCAGAAACACATGGCTAGTGATTGAATGGGGTTAAAAGGGCACATGGAGTTTCACCAGACAATCTTCAGTTTTTTTTTTTTTTTTTTAAAGGTTCTTTGAAACGGCCCATTTTGCAAAGATATTGGACGATGGCAGGAAATCTCTCCATCCGGCCAAATTTAAATCTAACATTGAACATAATAGCGTGAATCCCTCTTCAGAGCTAGAAGAGAACTGGCATCTATCTGGCACACAGCTGGTAGATTAAAGCCCCCTGACGCTCCCTCTAACAGAAGACAGTGAGGAGCGAGTGCTTTCCTTGCGTTTCTCAGTACCGCACTAATCCCAACCGCGGAGCGTTCCGTCGTGCCGTGCGGCGATTCGCGCTTCCTACAAATACTGGCATTAATGTGAACAGCACACAGATAGCTTAAAGAGTCCTCTCCGGAGCAAGACCAGATATAGATGATTACACAAAACTGTCCCGTTTTAGCCCTGGTTTAATTTATCAAAATGTGTACAAGATCACAGGCTGTGGAGGAGTTAGTAGTTAGCACTATAGGCTACTTTGGCTCCACTACCTATTCATACATTGTACTGTGATCATTAGGCCAGCGTACATTATTATCAATCTTAATAAATCTACCTGTTTGTTTTTGTGTAGTGGACTTGGGTTCCACAAATTACTACGTGCTGTGTGAAAAATTGTGTTCTCTCGTTTTACTTGAGATATTAGGTTATAAATGGATGTCAAGACACAGCTACCCTCAATAAAAACTAAGTTGAATACATTGAGTAAAAAGTGCCTCATACCTTTTCAAAATAAATTAAATTGATTTGTTTTCCCTTCTGTTAGACATTCAGTTAAATGCCAAGAACCAGCTGTAAAGATCTTAGGGATCAGATATTTTCTTTTGTTGTTAGATGCACGGCCAATTAATATTTTGCTCTGCGTCCTCCACAATGCCAATGGATTCTCTGTGATGCAGACAGTATCCATTGGCAGTGTGGGGACTGTAGTTAACTTGTGAGAGCCTGTGATTAGGCCATGAAGCCTATAACAAGGTGGTGTGCTTTACTGCACATATCATAGCAAATATAACGACTCTAATTGTCAAATGCTGAACCCTCAAAATGTCTGAGTGATTTGGTACACTGTAAAACTTCAGGTCAGCGTAAATAATTTAAGTATCTCATTTTGTATTGTAATATAAGCAACCCCACTTAGAATAATTCAGACACACCCCCTTCTTTTTTCATATGAACCGTCATCCTAACTATTATTATGAGCGTTAGCGAGATCTGCACTTCAAAGCAGCAATAGGGAAGTTTAAGCCAATATTTGACAATATTTTTTCCATTTCATTACTTTTCCATTCTGCCATGTTGTCGAACAGGCAGCCTTTCATGAATTACCCCTCCTCTCCTGTAGGTATCAATCAAGGTCGTGACTCCCCCTGTATCTTTTACCTGACGTAATACTTCCATCGATTTAACCACGTACCGTAGTAATCAAGTGATCGGTATTGCTCAAGGAATGTAAGTCCGGGGGGTGGGGGGGTGCTTGCGTCATAAATTTCCCCACCACGTTGTTGTTGTTGTTATTGAATAACACCGCTATTCCTCAACGTAGGAACGAACCAATTGCGTTGTTTTGACGGGGATGTACCACATGCCATTGCGAGATGTGATATCTGTCATAGTACTACTAGGTTGTTGTTTTTTTTTTAGTGGGTACCCCTGAAATAGGAAACGCATTGTGAAGTCAAAAGCTCTGCTTCAGACACTGTAGCTATTTCTCGCCAGGGTGAGATAAAGGTCACCCTGGCAACGGGAGAATTTCAGCAGGCTCCACTTTCAAAGAGCCGCGCGTTTCCACAAGGTATCTTTGTCTTTTTTTTCCCCACTCAAAAAGGCACCTTTTTTTTAGCCGTGCTGCGCCCCATGGCCTCCGGTTTGAATTTGTACTTTTTTAACTCAGGATTCTTCAGGTAAATTAGGGGGTCTGCACCAGTGACACAATAGGCTAGTCTGACAGAGGGGCTTAGCAGCTCAGCGGGTGCATTTAATAGTGCAAAGGAACACTTTGTCTGCACTGACTTCGAGTTCAACTTCGCCAATGTCTACCGCCTTCGACATTGCAGATAGGATGGGTAAATTATAATTATGCATTCCAAACTGGAAGAAAAAAGAAAGATGAGGGACAAATGTTTAATCTTAAGCAATCTATGTTGTTAGTAAAGTAGTAGTAAATGGGTAGCTTGTAAAAAAAAAAAATATTATACATATTTAATAAAACTGTCCTTTGCAGCTAGACTATAATTGGCATGCTAGATTTGAGGCCATCCTGGGTTAAATTACTTCCCAATAGAGTCCCCAGTGTACACACACTTCTATTGGAAACTGCATGCACCTTATTGGAAAACAATACCTTTTATCTTTATTTATCTTCTTTTTTTTTCATACAGCCAGTGAGCGAGCTATTCACATGAACATTATGGCAGATATTTCTACTTTTTTTTTTTTAGAATTATGTTTAATACTGGCTCAAATACCATCAGTATTTAAAAGTATTCACAGCTGTCATACCGCTAAATTACTAAAGTAATAAACAGACATTTTTGAAAATATTACATACATATAGTAAAAATGAATGGCAACAAATATTCAGTGGGTCTGTGTATGTGTATATCTAGTTCTGTCACGTTCCATGCCTCTACGTCTTAGTCTGTTCCTGGTTTTTCAGTATTTTGAGTCCGTTCAGTGTGCCAGATCGTCTTGTGCCCTGCATTTGTGATTGTCTCAGTCTTTCCAGCGTTTTGCTCCCTGCCCGCTCTCTGCCCGCTCCCTGCCTGCTCCTCATTCCTGTGTAACCCATCCAGTTCCTGTTCTCCTGCCTGTTCCTGTTCAGCCCTGCTCCAGTCCACCTGCTCTTCCCCATCCTAGCCCTGCTCCTGCCCTTCGCCCTCCTGTTCCCCGGTTCTGACCCCTGCCTGTACCTGGACTTTGCTTTTGCTTATTCTGCATTGCCCTGTTTGCTAGACCCTGACCCCTGCCTGGAACTGACTACGAATCTGCCTTGCCTGTATTGCACTGATTGCTGGACTTTAACCCTGTCCTGTCGACCTCGAATAAAGCCTGTTCCTATTACTTTTGGTGTCTGCGAGTGGTTCCGATCAGTTCTCATAAGTTCTGCATGTCTATTTCACACTGGTACTAGAGGAGTACATTTGGAAGGAGAATAATAATTATAAGAAAGATCTTAAGAAGCAAAAGTACTGCTTATATATACATGCAAACTAAAAAGGTGTTGGACCTTTAATCAATGGAGCATTGGTTTGCTAGGATTATTCATTCATGCAATAATTACAGTCTCAGTTCTTTTTGCGTCAAATCATTTCAGAGCTGGCTGCTGATTTCACGTCTGGAGTATCAGCCAAGACTCAATCAACAATGCAGGGAGATGTTGGAGCTGTGTGTGTATGTGTGTGTGTGTGTGTGTGTGGGGGGGGGGGGGGGTGTGGGGGGGGGCAGTTCACCTTTGTTACCCCAGCTCCTATAGGGATGAGCAAGAGTTTTTTTAAAAATCATTTTTAAATTAGTGGTGAGTCATTCTAAATTCTAAAATAAGTTTCCTTAACACAGGCTTAGATGTTTTTACCTATTTTGGAATACAGCAACTTAGACATTTACCTTTTTGATAAAAATGAATTACCTTCACAATTGCCTCAATGCAAGAAGCAGCAAAAAAAAACTTTCAGCTTACATAACCTTGACTCTAATTAATTTATGTGAAACAGGACATGCAAGCCTATGGCTAGGTTTTTCATTTCTATCTCTCTCTCTCTCTCTCTCTCTCTCTCCTGCTTTAAATTGCTGATTTAGCATTTAGAAATGAGCAGCAACCTTTTCAAGCCTCTGTCACTTTGCATGCAATTTATGCACGCTGTTTTCCTCAAAGTACACTTCACTTCTGTCTAAAGACTAAAAACTAAACCACCCTGTCGTAATATACTTTCAACGTGGTTCAAAAACACACACACACACACACACACACACACACACACACACACACACACACACACACACACACACACACACACACACACACACACACACACACACACACACACACACACACACACACACACACACACACACACAGTTCTCCAGTACAGTCAATGCAAACCTTGGGTTGAACGTAAAATTAATTTTCAATCGAATCTTTCACCCTGCAATTCAGAGAGAGACATTATGGGCCTTATTTACTAGGACCTTTAGTGTGTGCAAAACCTTTTAGCACACGCAGAGCTAATAACATGACCAATGATTGGTGCAAAACCTTTTAGCACAGGCAGAGCTAATAACATGACCAATGATTGGTGCAAAACAAATACCACGATCGATCACTGGTCACGTTATTAGCTTTGCGTGTGCTAAAAGGCTTTGCACACGCTAAAGGCCTTAGTGAATCAGGCCCTCTATGTAACGTGCATCTCATCTCATCACTGTGGTAGAGCGGAGAAAGAACAGTGAAACAAGCGGGAACATTAATCCTCATAGTGCTAGTACAGTTAAACACAAGGGCAATAACACCGTGTGAGTCACTGCAGTTTTGGAGGACGATTTGAGGATATGATTCCTGGTGTTGTATCTGATTCAGAGTGGGAGGGAGGGAGGGAGAGAGAGAGGGAGAGGGAGAGAAAGAGAGGTCAGCTGTCAGTCACAGCTGGTCAGGAGAGATGTGGTGCACTTATGAAGTTCTGAGAGACTGCGATGCCTGGCATCAGACCTGCTACAATGAATCAGTCACCAGAGACCCTTCAGATATGGCTGCTAAAAGCTCTCATATCTAGTACTGTTGTCTCACAGCAAGAAGGTACTGAGTTTGAGATCCCGGCCAAGGGCCTTTCTGTGTGGAGTTTGCGTGTTCTCCCCGTGTCCGCGTGGGTTTCCTCCCACAGTCCAAAGACATGCCAGTTAGATTAATTGGAAACGATAAATTCCCCATTGAGTGTGTGAGTTAATAGTGTGTGTACCCTGCGATGGACTGGCGACCTGTCCAGGGGGTATTCCTGCCTCTCGCCCAATGCATGCTGGGATAGGCTCCAGGCTGCCACCTGACTTGGGGGGTAGCTGGATAACTGCACTGAGTAAAACCCGGAACTCTCCCAAATCTGGAACTTCAACTGTAGTAAAAAGAGCTGTTCCAAGTTTTACTCAGTGCAGCTATCCAACTAACTCAGTAATGCTTCGTAGTATACCCCCCTGGAATAAGCGGGTTAAATAATTGATGGATGGATAGAAAGCTTTCAGTCCTGTGCTTTCCCATGCTGTCAGTCTCTGTCAGAGAGACGACTCTTCGAGAGCTGGGGCTCTATACAGACTTCAGTTAAATGTCCTCACTGTGACCCCTGTAAGACCAGCAACATTCTCCATTAGGCCTGTGGACTCGGAACATATGCAGGAAGAAAAAAAAAACTTCCCATTCTGAAACAGAGAGGCACTACTGTGACGTCACAATGGGACTGGCAAAGGGGATAGGGTTCCCTACCATAGACTGCATAAAAAATAGGTCCCTACTAAGGATCAGTGGGAGTGATAATGAGCATCCTGAGAAGATACAGGTACAAAAAAAGAACTGCCCGTTCTGAAACAGAGAGGCACTACTGTGATGTCACAATGGGACTGGCAAAGGGAATAGGGATCCCTACCATAGACTGTAGAAAGAAATAGGTCCCTACTAAGGATGAGTGGGAGTGATAATTAACATCCTGAGATACAACAGGTACAGTTGCCACTGCATTAAAAAAAAAATACAAGCACATTCAATGGAAGAACTCGACGTTATTATGAGAAGAGGGGCACAGGCACAATGTGTGAGAACAGCACAATCCAATGTATTCCTGAGTGCTGCAGAAGCAGCAGAGAAGGAGGTCAGGGAAGCTTCCTTCTGGCCACTTCCAGTAAAACAAAGTTCTTGTATAACCGCTGCAGCGAACAGGGCCATCCTCTGCAGACAACCCGCTACAAAGCCTCGCTCTGTTCCGCCTCGCTTGCCCCCAGGAGAACAGGAGATGCGGTCATATTTGACAGAAGGGGGTGAGAAAGGTGACCCACAGCGTCTGAGTGTACTACCCATTAACCTCATCCTCTCTGTTGCCATAGCGATGTAAGGGTAGAGTTACCATGGAAATGAGTTTTGACAGGATGTTGTGCGAGGACAAGAGTGGACAAAAGGCTGGCCGCCTGCCTTCCTCGTTTAGTTTTCTCCGTTTTTATTAACATGTTGGACAAGAGGGGGGGAAAAGAGGCTTTTCTTTTCTGGCATGGAACCACGGCAGCAGTTTGCACGGGCCGGGGTATAGCGCCCACAGGTCCACCACAGTGCTGTTAGCGCTAGAGGGTCTTCAGTGGCAGAGCTAGCACGCCAACGCTAACTAATGGAGCCTCCCACTGTTTAGCAAGCCAAAGGGAAACACTGTGACTCAGCCTCAGACAGCTGCCCTCAGCGTGCGTGCGCACACACCACAGACACACACACACACACAAACAAGCACACACACACACACACACACACAAACACACACACACACACACCCAAACACAAACAAGCACACACACACACACACACACACACACACAAACACACACACACACACACACACACACAAACAAGCACACACACACACACACAAACACACACACACACACACACACAAACACAAACAAGCACACACACACACACACACACACACAAACAAGCACACACACACACACACAAACACACACACACACACACACACACACACACACACACAAACACAAACAAGCACACACACACACACACACACACACACACACACACACACACACACACACACACACACACACACACACACACACACACACACACCACAGTACCATAATCCAACCTCAAGGCCAGGTTAAAGTATTTGTTCCTACACAGAAGCATCCATTCAGTATTACCTGAGGTAGGACAAGAGCCCTCTATAGCATAATATGAAACATGGATACTCAAATCCAAATCCGGCCCAGGTTTTCTTTCTCCCAGGTAATTAACTGAACAATTAATGGTATCGATTGGTCAGACTGCCTTCACCCTGACTCCCAGGTAAAGGGAGGGTGGAAAACCAGCAGTTCTCGGACCACGAGGCCCGAGATTTGAATACCAGGGCAGTCCAGCATCTTCGGAGGAGCAGTTACCTGTAGACCAGGGGTCCTCAATCTAATCCAGTAAGGGCTGGTGTGGGTGCAGGCTTTTGTTCCAACCAAGCAGTTACACACCTGATTCTACTAATCAATGTCCATAGTAAAGGCTCTAATTGTTGATTAGCAGAATCAGGTGTGTAACTGCTTGGCTGGAACAAAAGCCTGCACCCACACCGGCCCTTACTGGATAAGGTTGAGGACCCCTGCTGTAGACCCTAATGAAATTGGCGGGAGGGGCTTGTCAGGTGAATGTCAGGTGGAGAAGATAAACATCTATACACAGTAATAACAGGAATTTTCTCATAATACAATAAGTTTTTACCATAATAATTGTCCATAATTGCATAAAAGCAGAGCTCCAAGCAGAGCACAGCTTCAAAGCTGTGTCAAAACATAACATTTCTTTCAATGTCAAAATGCTGACATTCAAATACACATGGATAATTGGCTTTGCTGTGCCACTTTAGCAACGGCCTAAAATACCATCTGCAGCTACAAATGCAAATTTTGTCTCTAAAGGAAAAAAAAAAACATTTAGTTGCCCCTTTTGTTGACACTTATACTTCATATAAACTGTAAAATGCTTCTTACTGCACGTTACACACAAATATGACCGCTGTGACAGTAATAGGCCATTTATTATAATATTTCACACCTTGAATGGCAGTAAACCGATTAATTTACAGATTGTTTGATTGTCACTGGTTGAGATGTGTCAGATAAATGTTGCTTCCATTATACTCTGCTGGGGAAAATTGTCTATTTTTCTATTGTTAATGTTACAGTAACTATATTGTTCAGTTATAGCTAACATAAATGTGTGGCAGATGTCTCTCAGCACACTGCTGTGACTGCCTGAATGAAATTGCTTCAGCAAAAAAAATGGCCATTTTCTTCACACAATGATTTGCAAGGAGAATTGATGATAAAAAATCATGTCTCATATCATCATGCTGTGATAAAACTGAACAAAAACTGTCCAAGCAGGCCATCTAACTCAGAACTTTAATTGGTTTAGGAAGATTAAAGGCGGTTACAGAGTGTTTAAAACAGGGAGCAGACACGTACGCAGATGTGTTTAAAACAGGGAGCAGACACGTACGCAGATGTGTTTAAAACAGGGAGCAGACACGTACGCAGATGTGTTTAAAACAGGGAGCAGACACGCACGCAGATGTGTTTAAAACAGGGAGCACACACGTACGCAGATGTGTTTAAAACAGGGAGCAGACACGTACGCAGATGTGTTTAAAACAGGGAGCAGACACGTACGCAGATGTGTTTAAAACAGGGAGCAGACACGTACGCAGATGTGTTTAAAACAGGGAGCAGACACGTACGCAGATGTGTTTAAAACAGGGAGCAGACACGTACGCAGATGTGTTTAAAACAGGGAGCAGACACGTACGCAGATGTGTTTAAAACAGGGAGCAGACACGTACGCAGATGTGTTTAAAACAGGGAGCAGACACGCACGCAGATGTGTTTAAAACAGGGAGCACACACGTACGCAGATGTGTTTAAAACAGGGAGCAGACACGTACGCAGATGTTTAAAACAGGGAGCAGACACGTACGCAGATGTGTTTAAAACAGGGAGCAGACACGTACGCAGATGTGTTTAAAACAGGGAGCAGACACGTACGCAGATGTGTTTAAAACAGGGAGCACACACGTACGCAGATGTGTTTAAAACAGGGAGCAGACACGTACGCAGATGTGTTTAAAACAGGGAGCACACACGTACGCAGATGTGTTTAAAACAGGGAGCAGACACGTACGCAGATGTGTTTAAAACAGGGAGCAGACACGTACGCAGATGTGTTTAAAACAGGGAGCAGACACGTACGCAGATGTGTTTAAAACAGGGAGTACACACGTACGCAGATGTGTTTAAAACAGGGAGCAGACACGTACGCAGATGTGTTTAAAACAGGGAGTACACACGTACGCAGATGTGTTTAAAACAGGGAGCAGACACGTACGCAGATGTGTTTAAAACAGGGAGCAGACACGTACGCAGATGTGTTTAAAACAGGGAGCAGACACGTACGCAGATGTGTTTAAAACAGGGAGCAGACACGTACGCAGATGTGTTTAAAACAGGGAGCACACACGTACGCAGACGGACAGCCAGGCGAATTTCAGACATAATTATCTCAAAACAGGACTTTGAGCAGCATCGTTGAATTTACCCCAAACTAGGGTGGCCATCAGTCATTCAGCCGGACAGTGATGTTATTTTATCCAGCTGCAGCAAGATATGAACCTGTTTGTGAAGGATGGAGCTCGCTCCCAAACGACTGCGATTCCTCCCGGTGTCTCTCGATAACCTTTGAAAGTCATTTCAGCATCTCATGTGTGCGTTATGCAACATGGAAATCGATTCTGCAAAAGTCCTCGAAATTTATGAGTGAAGACTTCACAGCCAGGCCTGGTTGCCATGGGAATGCTGCAAAGGTTCCCAGCCATTAGGACATAATGGGAGACAGGCTAGGAAGGGTGTCAGTAGAGGAAGCTTTAGCATATGCTTCACTGAATTAAATGCTAATGCATTTTTAAAAATCTGGGCTCTAAACAGAAACAAACAAAGCACTTTAACGCGTGCGGAGGACATTAAGTGATGGTCGTTCATGTTCAAGCACTTTCGAAAAAAAAAAGAATTTGAGGACTTGATCACTTGAATCACAAAAAGCAAGGTTGATGGAAAAACAGACTGCATCATGGGAAGAAATAACAATAACAATTCTAAATGCAACCTCCTTCGAATCGAGAGGCACGTCTCCCGTAGTTTCCCCATCATTAACTCTTACATGGGACATTGTTGCCATTAACCTCGCCGAAGATGTGTTTCCTCTGCAGATAATGGGCTGTTGCGCATATCCCAAGGACTGTTATGAGAACCGATCGGAACCACTCGCAGACACCAAGGATTAATAAGAATAAGGCTTTATTCAGGGTCGACAGAACAAGGGTCGGAGTCCAGCAAACGGTGCAATGTAGGCAAGGCAGAATTGTGGTCAGGTCCAGGCAGGGGTCAGAGTCCAGGCAACAGAGCAATATGGAAGAGGCAGGGTGAAGTCCAGAACAGGCAGGGGTCAGAACCGGGGAATCCATCAGCAGGGGATCAGGAGGGCGAAGGGCAGGAGCAGGGCTAGGACGGGGAAGGGCAGGTGGCCTGGAGCAGGACTGGACAGGGACAGGCAAGAGAACAGTAACTGGATGGGTAACACAGAGGCCGGGAGCGGGCAGGGAGCGGGCAGGGAGCGGGCAGGGAGCGGGCAGGGAGCGGGCAGGGAGCGGGCAGGGAGCGGGCAGGGAGCGGGCAGGGAGCGGGCAGCTGGAAAGACTGAGACAAGCACGAATGCAGGGCACAAGACGATCTGGCACAGAACAAAGAAACGGGGGAGACTATATGCCAGACTAATGAAGAGACAACGAGGAACAGGTGAGACGAGACATAATGAGGAAACGCATATCAGGTGCGGGAAGCGGAGACACAAAATGGGGAAAATACATAGAAACGGAAAACCAGGAACGGACTAAGACATGATAAAGGTGCATAAGAAGGCCAAATCCACAAAAAATCTGTCTCAACTTCCACCTGGAGGGAATTGATCATCTATTTTTATTTGTTTCTCTTTTGGAGATAATCTCTGTGATGTCCTTTATTGTGGTGTGTTGACTGTTGTGTGTATTTTAATGGGGAAAAGAAAACAAAACGAAAGGGAAAAGAGAAAATATCTCCCTGTAAATGTGTGTCTAAACTAAGTAATGTGATGTTTGATTTGATCAAGTGAAGTGATGGATGTATGTACAGTGAGCACCATAATTCATTGGACAGTGACAAATTTTTTGTTATTTTTGGTCTGTACTCTAGCACCTAAAGGATACAATGACAATGAGGTTGAAGGGCAGACTGTCAGCTTTAATTTGAGGGTATTTTCATCCATATCGGATGAACCATTTAGAAATTATAGAACCTTTTGTACATAGCCCCCCGCCCCCCCATTTTCGGGTATCAAAAAATATTGGACAGTTTAACATAATGTCGAATAAAGTAATCATTTTTAATATTTGGTTGCATATCCTTTGCATGCCATGACACACAGAGAGGACCAGGATTCGAACTCAGAACCTCTTTCTTGCGAGGTGACAGTGCTAACCGCTGCACCACCATACATCCTCATCTGTCCATGTTGATTTTCAGCAAGAATGGACTGTGGTGTCGGACTAGATTACAAGTTTGCATCCTGAGCCGAACTGGACAGGGCCCATAGGTATGCTCCAATGGCCCTAAAGCTAGCTGGCTAGCCCGCTCAGACCATTACCAACATTCAAATAGAAATGATTCCTCCATTTTGCAAAGATACTTTAAGCAAACACATACCAAAAGAAAGAGGACATCGCTCCTGTACTGTCAAATCCTGACTTTTTACATGACTCTAGGGCTGCAATGCATCCCAATATTCCTTTCCTCTACTCCTCCACTCGTCTCCTACCCGGAAATATGCAAAACTGTCTGTACGTTTCAAGTACAAGTAGTTGCATGTACAGTATACAATATACCTGACAGTGTGGTTCACGCTGAGACATTAATTAATATCTAACAATTAATATGTAATACGAAATCAGCAACGTTAGATTAGGACACAAAGATCCGTTTCCGGGGCACGGAGGAGAGGAGGTGGTAGTGGAGGAAAGGAGGGTGCATTTTTTGAGTATTGGGAGGCACCCAGGATATGATGTTAGGCCTATAGCCCGCTCGGTTGCAGTAGGAGTGCTAAGAGTACCACAAATTCACACATCAGGTAGATGGCCCATCTGGGGAAGGTCTTCTCCAGCAAAGCTGGCCATAATGAGGTCTCCAGGGGTTTCTTGCTTCTCCCTCTGCGTTTACATACTGCCAAAACTTTCACCTCCCTGCTCCTTACTCCTCTCTATAAATGTGAAGGTAGTGCTGACATATTTCACTGTCCCAGGCTATGATGCCGTTTATGAAGAGGACTAAATTGTTTTTACCCTTTTGTTTGAATTATTAATAATGTCCACATACAGGAGTTCACAGCTCTCCCTCGTCACCCCTGTTTATGTTTCGTCTTGGCCTTTGCACTCCCCAGCGTGGAGGAACATTCAATCTCCATATTAGCGCGCCTGGTTTCCATGGTGACGGCTCTGAAAATTGTTACGACGGTTCACTTTTTGAATTGCCACTCGTAGCGGCCTTGAATTAGCTTGTTGGCCACCTCTTTAAACTTGATTAGCTAGCAAGCTGCGTGAAAATATACATTTTTTTATAGAATCATTCCAATCACAGTTCTACAGTGTACATCATCATTTCAGATTAGAGTGATTGAAATTTCGTCTAGCCAAGGTTTTTCTCCCTTATTTTGGTTGGTTTCTCCTGTGTGATTTCATATCTATTCTATTTTATGTTCTCTCCTATCAGTTTTTTTTCTAATGGCAGTTATTTTCCATTTCAGCTCATCCCTTGAGCAGTCCCTCTCTCTCCCCCCTTCTCCTTCTCTCTCCCCCTTCTCTCTCTCCCTCTCTTTCTCTCATTCTACTCAGGTGTGCGCTCTAAGACATGAATCACCTCACACTTCTTCCCTGTGGGGGTCAGGTCTATTTTTGACATCTGTTCCAGAAGCTACTTATCATCCCAAGCAGCATGTAGCACTTCCCAGAGCACTCATAACATTGTGTACATTGTGCGTGAACATTGTGTCTCCAACAACCACAATTTCTCAAAAATAGAAAAGAAACTGACGTAAGGAAGCAAGGTGTTGCTAAGCTGCACAGCTGTGACGTTGGCTGTGTCTCTGAATCCTGGCCAGGTCATGGGTACCACATGATTAAGTCTGTACCTCAACCCACTGTGTGGACTGAATTCAGCTCAATCCAGCGGGGGTATACTATGAAGCAGGATTACAGAGTTAGCTGGATAACTGCATTGAGTAAAACCCGGAACCCTCCAAAATTTGGAACATGGTAAAAATTACTTGGTAAAAAAGAGCTGTTACGGGTTTTACTCAGTGCAGTTATCCAGCTAACTAAGTAGCCAAATCCTGCTTTCTGATACAGGTCCCTCGGGGTATACTACGAAGCAGGATTACAGTTTGCTGGATAACTATACTGAGTAAAGGCTGGAGCCCTCCAAAATCTGGAACATGGACTGAAGTAAAAAGAGCTGTTCCGGGTTTTTACTCACAGTGCAGTTATCCAGCTAACTCAGTAATCCTGCTTCGTAGAATACCTCACAGCTCATCTTGACTAGACCTAACCCTCAATCACATCGGTGCTTGTGCCACGGCCTTACACACCGCCGACGCTTTTAAACTGCGTCAGTGAGCCCATCCCGGGAGGGCTTCCGCAGACCTGGTGGGAGCCCAGAGGGAATATCGTGTGATATTAGATTCCTGAATGGCGTCCTTGAGGCCACGCTGACCCTGACGCTGACCCTGACGCATCTCATTTATGTTTTTTTTTTTTTTTTTGTTTTGCAAGGTGCTGCGGTAGCCTTGTGCTGCTCCGGAGGAGGGAAGCAGGAGAGCCGTGGAGGACGGGGGAGTCTTCAGGAGACCTCTCCCCCCCCCACCCCCACCACCCCCGTACTCCCGGGAGGGGGGTGTAAGGTGAAGCGTCTCCATGGCAACAAGGCACAAAAGGGGTAAACGTTTTGAGAGATGAGCAATTGCTGGAAAACCTTGTTTACTTAACAAGTTATGCCTGAGCACATCCACTTAGAAGTTCCACATTTCATCCTAGGCAGATAAAAATGATAATTGCACTTGATGGATCTTTGTTGAGTTAAATGTCTATGTTAGATGTTTGTGCCACAGCAATATTTAGAAGTTTTAGAAATCCCCGCAATGTGATTCACTGTAAAAAAAAAACCTGTGAGCATTTAATAACTGGATAATACGATACGTCAAGAATGCATTTATTTAAACTTATGAATTTCCCCAAATACAAGAAGCATCCAAGACCACCCTTGCATTTGGCTTTATAAAAAGTGTGTGAGCAGATTAATAGCCTGAAACAAGCCAGCTCCCGTTCTGTCAGCTCCAGATCTGAGCCCAACCCGTGGCTCTGCCCCCCCACCTCCCTCGGCTTCCTTTTCCCACATTTATTTTAATCAGTGTGAAGCGTCCCTCGGGCGCTGGGACCCTCCCCCATCTCTCATCTCCAATCAAATGAATCCTTTTCCACATCCTGCGGTGACTCGGGACCTTTTCCGGCGGGACAGAGCGCCACGGCCCGTTAGAGGCGGGGATTCCCTGTTCGGCGCGCTGTGGAAGCTTGGGAGAGAGGGGGGGGGGTCCCCAGGCAGAGGCATGCGCTCAACGGAGAGAGGGGGGGGGGGGCGTAGGGGCTTACTAACCGTGCGCTTGTGAGTTAATGAATACTAGCAGTCCCAGTGATAAAGTCGATGACAGCAATCAAAGCCGACGTGTGCAGTCAGGGTACTGGCCATGAACGATTAAAACCAGCGCACATGTTCCTCTTAGAAAACGTGGCAGACGTCTCCTCCCGGCGAGAAACTTCTGCCGAAATGGCACAGTGAAATTATAAAACTTTATTAAAAGCTGGCGATTCGTGTTTAAAATACACGCGTTATCATCGATTCCATTCTGACACACGCTCACGGCCTGCGCACACTGGTGCTCGAGCCGCGTGAAACGGCAGACGGGAGGCGGCGACGCGCCTTTGCCGTCTGTCAGAAAACGATGGAGGCGGAGCCAAGAGAGGCGCTCTGCTCTGGGCTCCAGAAGGGGGAGGAGCCAGTGGGCACAGGACTGCAGAAGAACCACCCTGGGACACAAAGCAAAGCGCAGATGAGCCGTGGTGTCATTAGGCCCTGGACGCAGGAGGGAGCCGTGTACTGGGGAAAGCACTTTCTGGACGCTGTCAAAGGGTGTACGGGTTTGAATCCGCGACTTGGAATAAAAATCATCCCCACAGTTTTGGCTTCACAGAAGGCCCAGCTGCTAAATCAGGGCCGTGAGTAAAATGCAAGCCTCGTTAAAATTTACTTCAGAAGGGCTTGACAAATGGACGGGGAGGCGTACCGAATGCAGGACAGCACGGGGTGGGCGTGGCCCTCTAAAACGCCCCTGTGAGCGGCACATTAAGAATTCCACACATACAGCGACGGGCCTTATTCTCAGATCAGAGCACATGTCTGAATATAATAGACCCCCCCCCCCCCCCCCCCCCCAAGTGTTGAAGGGAAGTGAAGGGATGTCATCTTTGGGATGTCTGAAGGAGGGCAATGACCACCTTTCAATCTTTCCCCTGTGCGTTTGCGCACTAAAATGTCTCTCCTTGTCTGGCACTAGAGAGCTTGGGACAATGACACACGGTGGGTTACGCTTAGAGCGGAAAGTCGTGACAGCCGAGACGGAGGCCTTGGTGGAAAAGATTCTGTGCCGCCGAGCCGTCATGTCCCGTAACGGCTGACACGCGACGCGTCCGCTTGCATAAACACGGACGGGACGGGACGGAACTGACGAATAGAACAGCCGGCCCTCTGTGACCGAGCTGCTCGTCCTGGAACGGCGCGTGTTTAAAACGGCGTTTACGCAGATGTCAGGAGTCTGGGAAAAGGAGGCGGGAAGCCACCGGGAGAGACGGGTCTGCAGTGTTGTCCAAGTCACATGAACTTCAGCTCACCAGTTCAGGCAGGAAATCATCCTTGGTGCCGACATTAGGAAACAATAGTAACCTTCTGGAATAATATCTGCAAATATGTACCAGTGCTCACAGAAACCAAAATCCTATTACTTATGCAGAAATATACTCCATTCAGTAGTACTGGATTATAGCAGTCCTCTGAATTTAAATATATCCAAGTCTTTAATCCAAGATCCAGAATGACTCGAGCACTATGAGGTGACGCGTGATTGGCTGATGGCGAGGTGATGCAGGGTGAGGTGACGCGTGATTGGCTGCAGAGAAGAGAGGAAGGGTGAGGTCACACGTGATTGGCTGACAGCGAGGTGATTCAGGGTGAGGTGACGCGTGGAGTGACCCTACCATTAGAAAAAAGTTCAACATTGCCCTTTATTACATTTTTATAATAGCGGTACAGGTAGAAAGATTGTCTTATGAGTTTTTTTTTAACCCTGCAGTTACGAAATCAGAAGTGATAACCATAGTCAAGTGCCACACATCTATTACAGCAAATAACTATTGTAGAAAAGATTAGTCTGGACTGTCCAGTAGGAACATGCAGCTATTCACCGATTTATTGATGAATAACAGGTGGTTTCTACATGAAAAATTGATTTAGGGTTTAAATTTCAAGGAAGAAGCTTTATCACAAGGGGCCTGGTGAGGGTGTGTTATTTTTGACCCCGTGGACATGGGGTGTATACATAACATGAAGAAAACACAAGGGTTAAAAACCATAACCCGAATTATCCTAGGAGGCCACTGCAACAACGGGACTGGTTTATAAGGGTGTCTGGTCGTACAAGGCTAATGTTACTGGCAATTTCATCAACTGAGTCTATTTCACGGCAAGAAATAAAAACGTTCATGTTGTATAATTACTGACATTTTCCCTCTACCTTGCCCCTGTAAATTTTGAGTAGAAAGATGTGAGCCAATTAAATACATCTGCCGAGAGCAACAATCCTTACATCAATTTTTATAGTACAGTGTCTCTGTAGCTCCACTGTCATGCTCCATATCGTTAACACTGGTTCACAGGCTCCTTCAATTTACAACATGGCAGCTTAACGAACATTTTAATGGAGATGATGTCACTGTGAAAATTTTAATGAAGACAACGATTACAATAATAAAAATTGCAGGTCTGTATCCACGCAACAGGACCCAAAGATGTGTGTCATTCAGGTTGTCTTAAGAAAAATGATATTTGAAAGGACTGATTATTAATTTCTCTTGCTCTAATATTTATTAGTTTGCAGAGGAACATACAATGGAGAGACAATCTGTAACAGATTCGGATTCTGCTCTGCCTTCGTAGATTTAGGGCTTACAGTCCTGACAATATCTCTAGTGAATCTATTCTCTGATTTTATTCTACAGTGACTTCTTTAAAATGAAATTCTAAATTTTGATGTGATAAATCCATCTTGGCATACTAGGAGGATGATTGAAATCCCCGCTGTTGCACAATAAATAATTCAACAAGTCTTTGAAAATGTTGCAGTAAACCAAAAAGCAAATGGGGCTTTGGGTAAACCCGGTAAAGATGAAGACACATAAAAGAAGAATACTGAGCTAGGAGTCTGCTACCCTTTTGTCAAAATAATGTACATTTGTTCAGAAGTTAAAGAATTAGTAACTGGTGCAATCAAATACTGAAGCGGTTAACCCTTCTACAGAGTCAACCACAAGTGTTTATTAGAATTAATTACAACAAAACCTATAAACATTAATCGCCTTTAGAAAAGTCAACCAAGCCGCTTAAAATACTGCAGTTCATAACCTTGATTGGAAATCGGTCTGAAATGTTACCGGTCTGGTCTGACCCGAGATGATCTAAAAGGATAGGTGGGTGAGCTGAAAGGCAACCTAACAGAGACATTTCAGCTCAAGAGAGATACAGAAGAGAGTCCTTTACCAAAGTCCACAACAGTAATGGTCGTTCCCCGGTTAAACCCCAGTCAATCGAGGCTCGGGTCAGGGGGTTTTCGGCTTAAACCGGTTCCAGTAAGGTCCACAAACAGGCTTGCATATTCAGTTAGATAGTTAGACAACAGGTATGGTACATTCTGTCAAAGACAGAGGGTGGTATAGGGTGGGGGGGGGGTGGGTGTCGTGTTCACCTGGCTGAGCCAATGAGAAAGCACCGATCTAGAAGTCCTCGTGGGATACGTGTGAAGGAGGGAAACGGCCAGGGGAACGGGGG
>CM056378.1:9107939-9168615 GCA_029718625.1 Synaphobranchus kaupii
CCAGGAACCAAACTCCCACTGACTACACTGCAAAACCCAAAAAATAAGCCAATCTTAACAAGCACTTTAGTCTTATATTTAGACTTAAAATCTTACTTTGCTGAATAAGACAAAAAGATTGCCAATGAGGTGACATAGTTTTACTCATTTCAAGATGTGCCAATGGGGCAAGATACTTTTTGCTTGACAAGTGAAATTAACTTAAAGCAAGCTAATATTTTCTACTTGAGAGAGAAAGAAAAAAATACATATATATTTTGTGTCTCATTACGACAACACTAAAACATTTGTTAAGACAGAACATCAGCCAATCAGCACAAGCCCATAAAGCCCTTTCAGGGGCTGTGTCCTCTTCTCAATCCCACAATGCACTACAAGAACCAACATTTTCTCACTGAGGGTCTACACTGCAAAATGGGCCTATCAGAGAAACCACAGTCTCGATACATGAACGCTAAGCAACCCACAACAACACATTTACACGTCAAGACTTCCTGTCTGTTTGTTGCTTTAAAAGGAAATGCTTGACCACCAGTGTGGCCAGATGTCTCTCAGCACAGAAAGTTAGTGGACTTCAGTTGTCACTGCAGATCAGCAGTTGACGAGATTCCACACGCAGGTGTCGTTTGACTGTCTCGCCCGCGTGAAACCGAGTTTGTTTCCCACAAAGGACGAGCATGAATGACCCCACACACACCGTGCAGCTGGCATTTGAATGATTATGCAAAACTGAATGTGTCACAACTAGGAGCACTAACCATCTGTATACATTTACTGTAAAAATGATGATTTATCGGGGTTGCCTAATTCTGCAGCTCGAAGAAGCGGTCTGTGGATTTAGGCACACATAAAAATGTCGGGCGTGTATTCATTACCTGAAACTCAGCGTGAACATAAACCGTAAAATAAAACTACTCTGACCAGCAAATTTCCTCTTTCCTCAGTAATTCTTGCTAAATCTAAATGATTAACAGCAAGTCAGCAACCTGACATCACTGCCAGGTTTAGTTTATGACCGTTCAGGCATGCATGAGAAACAGGCGATATAGGATCAGGAAATCAAAAAAAAAAAAAAAAGGATGAAATAGCTTCTTTATTTTGTGTGGCATCGCTGATGGTTCCATAAAAATAAAAGCTCAGGTCAAGTCTCTCTGGGGTAACCACACAGCGAGTCTGAACCCCCAACAACATGGGGGCCACAGGGGGACACAATCCCTCAATCACAGCTGGGTCTCCTTGTGGCAGCCCTGTCCTTCCTCCTCCTCCTCCTCCTCCTCCAGAGAATCCCCCGTTCCCTCCTCATCATCATCAGCGACAGGACCGGCTCTTCCCCGGCCCTTCCCCCACCCCTCCCCCGCTGTGCTCCTTCTCCCGGAAAACCTGGAGCGCCAGCCAGGACTCTCCGCCACTTTCTGTCCACGCCGAACACATCACTCAAATACCACCCGCCAAACGCTGTCCTGACCTCTTTCTGCCCACTTCACCGTCACTGTCACCGCGCGTCCCCAAAGAGGGGGAGGGGAGAGCGAGAGCTGCCGGGAATGGGGGGGGAGGGGTGAGACATGGCATTAAGGGTGGAGTGGGAAACAATGTTTGGTGTGTGTGTGGTGGTGGTGGTGGTGGTGGTGGTGGGGGGGTGATGACCTTTAAACTTCTCTGCGGTTGTCAGGCGAGGGTCAGCAGGCATTACGGTGAACCAATTCCCCAAAAAAGATAATAAGTTTCCCCATCCCAAGAAGGTCACAGTTCCCGTCAATAAATTCAAACAAAGCCACTGTGTGAAGATTGCAGGGGCCTCGAGGTGACCCTCCGTAGGTTGGGAAAATGGCAGAATCATTAACATCACCTGAGCACAACATCACGGCTGTAATTACCTGACAACATCAGCAGGCAGTCAGTCCAAAAGCTCAAAACACTCAAACATAAATACTAAAATGGCCTCCACGTGATTTTAAGAGGCGCCTCGTATTACTCAGGTACTTACAAATGCAAATGCATGTAAATATAGTAAAAATGCAATACAAGGCACTTGAGTGTAGTAGTTTTGAACACAGAATGGTAAACAACAGGCTGCATATGTTCCAGGCTTGGGTGGACCTTAACTCTTTTGACCCCCCCGAGCAAACCGCAGTGCTCAACGCTAAACTGCTTTAGTGAATGTTCAGCTGCATAAATCAGTATGCAAATCCACCTTCACCCATCCATTAACCAAATCAACCATTTAAAATAATTAATAATAATTTAAATACTCACCATTGCTGCTTCTCAAGCTTTTCGTGTTTCTCGTTTTCATAAATCACAGTCAGCCCCCAGCTAGAAGAAGAAAAACGACATCATTAACACATAGTACGTTGCCCCCCCCCCCCCCCCCCACTCATAACTAAAATTATCATCAGCTTGGGAAATTAGTGACTATTTAACTGCATCCATTAAGCTATTGTTCACTCAGAGAGGTTAATGAAGTGTAATTAAGGCAAAACTAAATATAAATAAATTTCACATAAATCTCTTGTCTGTAATGGTAGATTAATGGTATATGTGCCACTATCACAGGTTCTTAGGAGAGGCTGGATGACACGTCTATAACATATTTCATTGCATTATGTTGCCCTCTAGTGCCAGTCTTCACAATTTTACAGACAAGCACAAATGCGACAGTCAAACAGACAGAAATATAATCTTAACTAGCACCGAATACCCAGCCAGCGATGGTATAGAAGGACCACTGTAGCCTGGCTCCTGGGGGTCAAAGTGTGCCCGCAGGTTTTCATTCCTGTCAAGCCTTTCACAAATCCATTCAATTCACACGTCTTCAGAGAGTCGGTTCAACTATAAAAATGAATTTTGAATTTGTGAGAATGGTGGTAGAGCTAGAAAATCATGGCAGAGTTGCAGCAATAGCACCCTGTTAGGAACAGATCAGGGCAGCCCGGGAGACACTTTGGCCCTCAGAAAACAGAACAGGAAAGCCCTGGAGATGCTGTGGCCCATGAGGGCCACATTTTATTGGCCCTTCAGGCACTATGGCCCAAGGGGACCAAAGACAAGGAGCCCTGCAGACACTGTGACTCTCAAGGAAAGGAACAGAAACCCTGTTCCAGTCCCACACTAAAAGCAGGTCAGAGTTCCACCAGCGGAATAGCAATCACGGAACGGGGTGGGGGAGATCGCGGCCGTGGTTTTGGCCTAAAACATTACACTAAAAAATATTACACCAGGACAATTATTGTTGTATTTAATTGTTAATTTTAATTATAATTGTGTTTTCCAGTTCACTTAAGGCGATGTCCATGACTTTTCCACGACTGTAAAACTTCCAGGTTTTCCCGGATGCGTGGGAACCTAGGCAGGTTGGGTTTTCCTCACCATGTGGGCGGGCGCAGCTTCTTCCTGATGCCCTGGTAGACCCTCAGGCACTTGACGGGCCACTCCTTCTCTGGCCTGTTACTCTGTGGGGACAGTAAAGAGGAATCCTGAACCGAATCACAAGCAGGGACGACCTGAGGCGTTTTTCCTCAGCCCAGAACAAGGCTCCATTAACACCTCACTGGCATCACTGTCCAGCAGCCGGTTAGGGCATGAGTCTCAGGAGAAGAGGCTCATGGGTAGTACATATTTCAGGGAAATGACCCTCAGGGTTACCACATCCTCTGTTCAGTGTTCAGTCGGCTCCAGGTTATTAACACGCTGTTATTAACACACCCTCTCAAGGTGAAAGAGTACTATCTCACAAGGACACACTCTGAAAACAAAAGCAAGGTCAATAAGGACGGTCCAAATTGTGTTCTTGCCTTCTCATCAATTTTACTCTGCACATCCTGGCCCAGACACCCACACACCAGAGGATCAGAATGCGCCATCTCCTGACAGATTTCCGCCATTTAGGCTGGTAATGAATGGCATGCGGAAGGAGAAATCGTCCTTATCCAGCAGAAAAGAAGGATCCAGAACACACCAGGGAAAAGACACACACACCCCATCACCCTCACCCTTCCCAGCTGCCCCGTCACCAAGCGTGTACTCACACACTGTAGCTCGGGAATCTGGAGCTTTTGAAGACTCTGCGTGTAAAACAATTCGGGAGCATTACTACATGGGAGAATGTTAGGGGCACAAACAGCTCTTTTAATGGTCTACAGCTCCCGGGCTCGTCCAGGGTCAAATGACGTCAGGTCCACAGTCCGCAAGCGCCATGGCAACCCTCCTAATCCATGTTCCAGATTTGTGAGGGTTCCGGGTTTTACTCAGTGCAGTTACCCAGCTAACTCAGTAATCCTGCTTCGTAGTATACCCCCCCCAGGACACCATCCCCCCCACTGGTCGGTATTTTGGGGGTTTCCGCTTAAGCCTCTTACCCGCACTTCCTTGTACAGCCTGAGGGAGGTGCTGGTGAGGATGAAGTAGCGGTCATGGAAGCTTCCGGTGTTGAGGCCCAGGCCGAGCAGATTCTTCTCTTCGCGGAACTTCATCATGCCGTGCTTGGAGGCGTCCACTTTGCTGGCTGCGAGGGGGAAGAAGGACAGAGCTCAAACGTGGCCAATATGCTGCTGGCAATGCACTTTCATTTAAAGCAGTGGTTCCCCAAACCTGTTCCTGGAGATCTACCGTCCTGTAGCTTTTCACTCCAACCCTAACAAAGCACACCTCATTCAACAGCTAGAGCAGTGATCCCCAACCCTGTTCCTGGAGATCTACCATCCTGTAGCTTTTCACTCCAACCCTAACAAAGCACACCTCATTCAACAGCTAGAGCAGTGATCCCCAACCCTGTTCCTGGAGATCTCCCGTCCTGTAGGTTTTCACTGCAACCCTAACAAAGCACACCTCATTCAACAGCTAGAGCAGTGATCCCCAACCCTGTTCCTGGAGATCTACCGTCCTGTAGGTTTTCACTCCAACCCTAACAAAGCACACCTCATTCAACAGCTAGAGCAGTGATCCCCAACCCTGTTCATGGAGATCTACCGTCCTGTAGGTTTTCACTCCAACCCTAACAAAGCACACCTCATTCAACAGCTAGAGCAGTGATCCCCAACCCTGTTCCTGGAGATCTACCGTCCTGTAGGTTTTCACTCCAACCCTAACAAAGCACACCTCGTTCAACAGCTAGAGCAGTGATCCTCAACCCTGTTCCTGGAGATCTACCGTCCTGTAGGTTTTCACTCCAACCCTAACAAAGCACACCTCATTCAACAGCTAGAGCAGTGATCCCCAACCCTGTTCCTGGAGATCTACCGTCCTGTAGGTTTTCACTCCAACCCTAACAAAGCACACCTCGTTCAACAGCTAGAGCAGTGATCCTCACCCCTGTTCCTGGAGATCTACCGTCCTGTAGGTTTTCACTCCAACCCTAACAAAGCACACCTCATTCAACAGCTAGAGCAGTAATCCCCAACCCTGTTCCTGGAGATCTACCGTCCTGTAGGTTTTCCCTCCAACCCTAACAAAGCACACCTCGTTCAACAGCTAGAGCAGTGATCCTCAACCCTGTTCCTGGAGATCTACCATCCTGTAGGTTTTCACTCCAACCCTAACAAAGCACACCTCATTCAACAGCTAGAGCAGGGATACCCAGCCCTGTTCCTGGAGATCTACCATCCTGTAGGTTTTCACTCCAACCGTAACAAAGCACACCTCATTCAACAGCTAGAGCTTTTGTTGAGCTGCTAATTAGTAGAATCAGGTGTGCCAAATTAGGGTTGAAATGAAAACCTACAGGACGGTATATCTCCAGAAACAGGGTTGGGGACCACTGATTTAAAGGCTACAAATGACTCATTTGCTCTTAATGAATTGGCATGATTAAGGTGCACAAGTTTGGCAGAAGCGTGTAAGTATTTCACTGTGGTGAAGCAAGCCTTCCCCTAAGATGGTTTTGTAGCAGGAAAGGATGTGCCAGACCCCGCCCCCCCCGCCACAGATATTGATCCCTGGGTCTGAGAAAAGGCCTCTGTGTCCTTCACATGTCAGACTTCTGTTAAAAGGCTTTGGTGTAGTGTCTGTGTGAGTCAGTGGCAGTTTTGTGTGTGTGTGTGCATGTGTGTGTGTGTGTGTGTGTGTGTTTGTGTGAGAGTGAGGGAGTGTGTGTGCGTGCGTGAGAGTGAGAAACAGAGAGAGTGTGCGTGTGTGTGAGAGAGAGAGAGAGAGAGAGAGAGAGAGAGAGAGAGAGAGAGAGAGAGAGAGAGATGAATTAGGGAATTTCTAAAGATTTATCAAAAATATATTTCAATCTTTGTTGTGTGAACTGTGATTATGATGAACTATGATTATGATGATCTGTGATTATGATGGACTGTGATTATTATTACCATGTGAATGTCTTATCAGCTGAACTGAAAATTTTATTTCTTAATCTTTGTTTCCTTCTCGGTTGTGCATTTTTATTCTGTCATGTGAAGCACTTTGTTGTCATGTGAACTTTTTTGACAGGTGTGATTATTATAATAATAATAATTATTAGTATTTATACCATTGCCTACATTTTCACTGGCAAATCAAAGCAATGCATCAGGGACCAATTTCTCAGTCAATACCAACAATATCCAGTTACTTGTGCAGAGCCATTGGTTATAGGCCCTGTGACTGACCCACAGATCTCACAGATTGTGTCCATATCTCACTCACCCAGATAGACCCAGATCTCACAGATTGTGTCCACATCTCACCCAGATAGACCCAGAACTCACAGAGTGTGTCTATGATGTATCTCACTCACCCAGATAGACAAGCATGGCCTCCATGGAGAAGTGCTTCCTCACCACCAGGTAGCTTTCCGTTCCCAGTGAATGAAGTATGGGCAGCACTTTTTCCTGATAGTGCAGGGGACGTTCTGACGGTAAAAATACAACGGCACCGTTAGAACCACGAGCCTGTAGACCCACCACCGTTTCATTACAGTGTTCTCTTATATGCAGCCTCCATATCAAGATGGCTTTTATTTTTTCTGTCTCAAGCCTAATTAATATTTAGTCACACGACACTTTCGAAAAATGTTGCTCAACAAAATTGACGTATTTTCAATTGAAAAAAAGTGTCATACAAAACTTTTTCCTCAATGTCACGCACCTCTACAATTTTGTTATGTCACGGACACCGTCATACTTTTTCGCGCAGTGTGATTGGACAGTTTACAAATGCAAACAATGGTCAGGAGAGGGCATCTCGTTACCATAGAGACAACAGAAACCTTCCCCGCAGGCCTTCCCCGCGGAACATCGTGCGGAACATCGTGCGACACCTTCACAAAAGTACAAATTAGGCTTTACGCTCGGCAGGTGAGACAAAACCTACCCGTTTCTTCCTTCTCGTTCACCTCGAAGCAGCACCAGTAGTCTTTCTCTCGGAGGGAGATTTTCCGTCGGTCCAGAATCTCGAAGGCGAGCTCGGCTGCGGTCATGCTAGCAGGGATCTGAGGTCCGAGAAAGAAAAGAGCCGTCAGGCCACACACGCACACGCACACGCACACACCACTGCAGCTGAACAAATCCACTGTGTCCAAGGGGGTCTGGCAACCTTTCATTTCCCTCACAAAAACAAAAGGTGAAAGACTCATTCCCATTTTAAACACCGGTTCATTGTGCTGTTGACGTGACTGTATGCTTCTGGAGTAAACGGAAGCACAAGGGATGTAATCTTCAATTACAACGGTCAAGTCAATTTTCAAGTGAATTGCAACCAGGAACCATGAATGTTTGTAAAGAGATATTACATCGACATATTGTGAAAGAATACAAACAAGTCGTGAATATAAGATGAACGGTGGAGTTCTCGTATCAGAAAGTGACACACAGGTTTGAGACAAAGCGCGCTAAAGAGCATTATTGCCAAGTGAAATGCTTTTCAGACACAGGGAGGGGGAAAAGGTCAAAGGATTAAAGCAAAGTAACCTTCACATGCTGCTCAGCAGTTTCCTTCTTCTCCTCCAGGTAAACGGTACAAATGAAGTCTCCTGAGCCGGTCGACTGTGAATGAGACAACACGTTATCTCATTATCTCTTAACCCCTTGACATAAGGTTTAACCTTCCTATTATGTTAGCATTTTACTGCCATTTGTGATAAGGTGTTTTTACGGGACAATATAAAACATTATTTTTTTATTTATTCCAAATATATATTTTTTTTTTTACATGCATTTCCTAATTCTCCAGGATGTCTTAAAGGCATTTGCTGAATAAAATCACCAATCTAAAGTTATACAAAAACAAAAATTAATTTTGGGTCTCATCACAAGAGACTTATCACAAACTCTGTGTTTCTCCCACACTCACCGGGACTTTGGCGTTCAGGTTCTCCCGCACCTTAATGATGGCCGTAATCTCGT
Organism: Synaphobranchus kaupii; assembly: GCA_029718625.1. Lineage (NCBI taxonomy): Eukaryota > Metazoa > Chordata > Actinopteri > Anguilliformes > Synaphobranchidae > Synaphobranchus > Synaphobranchus kaupii. Next base: position 9,116,261 of record CM056378.1, read on the forward strand.
CCAGTTGCTTTTTCAACTGCTGTTCGTTCACCTGCAAGCACAGAGAAACATCTTTCTAGCGTGCAATACCTGTGGCAACCTACAGGGGGCAACAACTCTGCTTTTACACTCCTCTTTCTGTAAAAGGAATGTTGCTGAGGCCCCTCTTAGTTTCTCACCCTCCTGGCCTCCGCAGTTCAGCCATGATGAAGCTACTGGCAAGGACATTACAGATGTGTTTTTCTTTTACACTCACAACATGAACGGAGCACAATGGAAGGAACAATCGGGAACAAGTGGAACATTACGTACCAAGGTGCTTTTCTTTTGTTAGTGAATCTTTTTCTTTGATGAAAACTCACATTAAAAATGGCCACATAGTGTTCGATCAGCTCTTCAATGACCCGGCCGGCGTTGTAGTCCTTGCCGTCCGTCTGGAAGAGGGTGGGGCCAAAAACAATGGCCAGGTTGTGGAGGTTCATCTGGTTCATGTCCGAAAAGCGTTGGACGCTACCACAAGCCAAAAAAAAAGCCAAAAAAAAGTTCAGGCCCCTGAACCAAGAGGACACCCTGAGTAACAAATCAGCACTGAGGATTGAGAGGCAGGGAGGGAGAACTCACCAGTAGAGGTGATTGACAAGGGCTCGTAGAGCGGCCTTGTTGACCCTGGGAAGGCTGCTAAACAGTAACTGGTACTTCGCTATCTTCTTGCTCTCCTCTCCGAGGGCTGTGAGGAGCGAAAACAGGGGCGTTATTCTCCGATGGGAACGCCGGCATGCGGAAGAGCGGCGCTCCGCCTGTCCCTACCTGTCGTGCGGAGCCATTCGGGCGTGGCCGGACGGGTGAAGATGCCCTCCTCCACGTCTCTGAAGAACCTCTTTAGCACGTTGGATACGTCGTCCACCTGGTGTTCCCCTTCCCTCAGCCTCACGCTCCGCGCGTCCCGCCTGAATGTCTCCAGCAGGGCGGCGATCTTGGAGTTCACGCCACTCTTCCGGTAGATCCCTTCAGATGTCAGGCCTGAAAATACAATTACGCACAAACACACATTCAAGACATCCGGTCTGTAAGTGTTTTTTGTTTTTCCCTTACACTAATTCCTGACCACTGCCATACATTTGAGCGGCTATTAACAGCTACCTTTAAGAGATTGGCTAATGTTTGCACAATCAGATTAGAGTAATGACAGAGTTTAAGGGTCTTGTGTGTCGGTCTTATTACAACACATGACCACTGAATTCCGTTACACACTCAGCAATTCAGACAATTCGAGCGAAACAATTGCTAACAGTTTACAGACAAATAGGCTTTAATTCCAGAAAAATGATAAGTTCCAGAAAGAATCTGATACTATAAGAATATGAGTTACTATATAGAACTACAAAAAAAACCTTGCAACCCCCCTTTTTGTAGTCCTATATAATAACTCTTATTCGTATAGTATCAGACTGTCTGTAGTTCCTTTCACCGACAGTATTATACTTCCTAGAGGATCCGTTACAGTTAGATCTTATCGTTATTTGTACAGTATCAGATCTCACTGAAAGCCATTTGGTAATCCCTAAAGAGTATCAGTTCCTGATTGTAGATATATATCATTTTAATTCCAACAGAGAATCGACCTCCTTTGTTCCTGGTGACCTAGTTGCTGGCGTGCCACTGTACAGACAGGAGTCACATGACCCCGTGAGGGAACAGGGAAGGGGCCTGTTGCTGGAAAATTGTTTCATTAGACGCTGGATGCCAACACATTCTTTCTCCGGACGCCATTTCAGGTCATTCCTCCAATCACGAGTCAAGTTTGGTCCCGCGCGTGGATGAAAATAAACGCGGGCGTGATTGAATTTTCGTTTTCAGAGGTTTTTTGTTTTTTTTCTCGTCCCTCACACCTCTGATTAGCGATAAAATGATCCTCATTGAGAGCTGATTCATTTGGACAAAAAAAACGCAACAAAATAAAAAATTTTAATCATCAGAGATCTGAAATCTGACCCCCCCCCCCCAATGTCTTTTGCTACATTCATTAAATTGTTCCTATTGTTCAAATGACTAATTAACACACAATTTACGCCTTGAGAAAAGTGTCTGAAAAACACGCAGGACATGAGCGTGCGTAAACCAGCAGTGCCGCGCGGCGTTTTTAGCGCTATACGCCACTCCTCACCGCACTGTGTGATGTAGTCGATGCAGCGGTCCACTATGACGGGAATGTCCGCCTCCGTCAACTGCTGCTGGGACAGGGTGTCTCCCGAGCTCCCGGCCGCACGCTGGATGGCTGTCGACCAGCCCAGGAAGTCGAGCTTTCTCTCGCCCTCAATGTACAAGGTCCTGTCGGCGTAAATCGGATTGTAAATCACCCCACGCTCCCACTGATCTGTCCACTGACTCTGTCCTTATGACCTACCCCTGCTGGATACCTCATCGCATTCAATAGCCGATATTCTCACGACTCTTTTCAGCTATTACTGACAAGAGATGACCCCTAAATCATGCACCCAAGTGACTACCTCAGCCCTTACCCCGACTCTTCTAACATCATTAAAGAATGAACTTTCATCTTCATCTTGCATATACACCTCCCATTCCATCTTCACTCAACAACTACCCCTTCCCACCTCTCATAATCCAGTAATTACCCCTTCCCCAATAGCTCATCATCAGCAAACAAGTATCACCCTACAATCTCCCTAATCCCTATACATCCTGATCCAGCAATTATCCCACCCCCACGCACCAATTACCTGTACCCCTCAGCCTCTGCCTAGTGCAATCACTCACCCTCTTTAACCATACCCCAGGTCTCATTTTGCGCTTACCTGATCCCAACACAGACACCCAACCCCCCCCCATCATACACATCAGGGGCCCCTCCCACCCTACAGCGACTAATAACGGGGCTTCCTATTGGCTCATCCTGATCTCCGCCCTCCCTGACAAGAAAGTCGCCCAAGGGTAATGACTTCTTCCACTATTGCGTCTCTCACAAAAACGGTAAAATCAGAACTAGTACAGAACATAAGATTTTATTGTTTTATTGTGAACTTAAGTAAATGAGTAGATCTGAGGGGAACTCACCTCCCTCTCTCCACCAAAACAAGCACTTCATTTTCCTGTTGGATTGCTGAGGGAAAAAAAACAAAACACAGCAGGCCCAATGCAGTCACTAGTCAATTATAACCCCACTTGCCCTTGCCCAACTAGTCACTTGACCTTGCCCCATCCCTCTCAATCCTCCACTTGATACCCATCAGCTATTTTGTATTGACATGGTTTAAGCCTCAACCAAATATATCCTCCTCCACCCTGATATCCCTCATTCTCCCACCACCATGACCCTCATCCTCCTCCACCCTGATATCCCTCATTCTCCAACCACCATGACCCTCATCCTGCTCCACCCTGATATCCCTCATTCTCCAACCACCATGACCCTCATCCTCCTCCACCCTGATGACCCTCATCCTCCTCCACCCTGATATCCCTCATTCCTCCACCCTGATATGCCTCATTCCTGCCTCACTGCCGATATCCCCCATATCTCTGCACTCACAGAGCTCCTGCAGCTTGCGCAGGTGAATGGCCTCTTCTCCCTCGCTGTCCTCAAAGCAGGCGTACAGCGTCGAGCCCGCCAGGGCAAACCAGCCCACCCGGGAGCTCTGGAGGTTCAGCCCGTCCTTGTACTGGAGCCGGCCGACCCGCTCAAAATCCCGGTTCAGGAGGTCCTCAGCACTGGACGGGATGAATGACTGTTTTGGGGGGGGGGGGGGGGGGGGGGGGCGGCATTAGAATTAATAGAATACTGAAATCATAACCAATTACATCATGAGGTGGGTGGGTTGTGTTAATGTAGAAATATATTTTTTGTAAAATATTTTTACTATTCGTGGTACAATAGTCCGGAGAGATGACTGAAAGAGAACTGACAGTGGAGAATGAAATTTTTAATGGATTGGATAATAATCAGTTTTAGACAAAACTAATATAAACTACATCATAGATATGAACTCAGGCTGAGCTGTAGAAAAACTGCAGTACGTCCAGTTTAATACCACAAGGAAGCTCAGACAACCACAAAAACCCAGGGAAATATAAAGGCAATCATCCCAAAATTGTTATCTTTTAGAAAAATCAGTGCCTAATTTAAGGCTCTCACTGATGGCATCTTTAGGAAGCATAATTTTTACATCGATGACTGACGATTACATCCAACAAAAACAGCACTGAACATTATACTTCCGCTTATCACATTGAAACGAGAAGTACTCTGTTGCTAATGTGGTTACCTTGGCAATGGATTTCACCCACTCCCTCATTATGTCTGGGTTGTCCGTTCCAAACAGGTACAGTCGTTCAGAGTCGGAGTAGATCTCAAACGTGTGGTCATAGCTACAGTGAAACGGCACAGAGAACACTAGGCTTCAGAACAGTGACATAGACCAATCACAGGTAAGAATATTCAGCCAAAGAGCAGAGAACACTAGGCTTCAGAACAGTGACATAGACCAATCACAGGTAAGAATATTCAGCCAAAGAGCACAGAGAACACTAGGCTTCAGAACAGTGACACAGACCAATCACAGGTAAGAATATTCAGCCAAAGGGCACAGAGAACACTAGGCTTCAGAACAGTGACAGAGACCAATCACAGGTAAGAATATTCAGCCAGTTAATGTCTTTCCCCACGTTGTGAACAAAAGCCCACCCGTGTTTCTCTGGAGGGTTGACCACGAGGCAGACGAGCTCCTTCATCTTCACACCTCCATTGGGGTTGGAGTTCTTGTCGCTCTCGTAATAGTTGAAGTTCCCGTCATTCAAAGTACACCAACGCCGACTGAACTCTGCAAAAACAAACCACACACACTCGGTTTATAACGAGCCTAGCCTAGGTAATGGTATTCGGGTGAACTGGGCCTGGCTGGCTGGCTGAATGAATGAATGACCCCACCTTCTTTGGCTTTCCGCTCCGTGATTAGTCGTCCCATGGAGGCGGTCTTGAAGAGAAACCCATTATGCGTGATGGATGGCGGGGCCATATAGTGCACCGTCTCCATGTGACCTCCGACCTCTGACCTTGGAATCTCTGAAGTGGGATGAAAAAAAAATAAAACAAATCTAGTGGGTTAATCAGAGACCTCCTTCTGTCAAATACACTGTAGTTCAGTCGTATTCATTACCAAAGCCCTCCCTAAAAATCAATAAACTAAATGAACAATGAACGACGACGGCAAAGTGAACTTAAGTGCAGCAAGCCCTGAGATGAAAACCAGATGGGGGCAACTGGACACAGTAATAACAAAATGGCGGCCTAATGTAATATGTGGAGCCGCAGAATGATTGAATTATGCCATTTCCGAACAGCAGAGTGAGGTAATGTAATGGCCGAATGATGTAATGATATTGGGGACTGGGTGGGAATGCTCACCTGTGTTCCGGTTCTGGCTCAGGAACTCCACCTGCAGCTTCTGGTTGTAGCTCTGGGCCAGGGCGATGGGACTGGGGAATTCTGGGTTTCCCGTGTCACAGTTCACATTGGCTCCACAGAACACAAGGGACAGAGTCTCCAGCACATCATTGGACTGGATGTTGATGCACAGGGCCTGGAGGAGGAGACCAGACAGCTCAATTACACGCCGCAGAGTTCACTCTGTCTGCAAGGCCAGCAGAAGCCCTTCCCCCCCGGCCACATTGGAGAAGAAAAATTGGGCTGTTTAGCAGTGCCACCAGGGCTGAATTTAAAGACCTTCGGTCCGATTAACATGTTTTTTTATTTGTTTTCTTGCCGTCTCTAAAACTTTATAGAGCTACTTTTTCACTCGGCACATTTTTACAACCTTTAAATGTGCTCAGAACTGTCGGATGCCCAAAATTAACCACGTCTGTATTTACGACATCACCCACATGAGCCACCCTCGGATTTACACAATGTGCACAATGCGTCCTAGACACGCACACAAAAAAGAATATTCAAAAAGTATCTTGCTAAAGAACGCTCGTAGATGCAAAAAAATGCGAGAATTGCCTGCTTTTGGGAACTATGCTGCAGAAAGGGGAAGATTACGCAGACAGTGAAGCATTGTAGCGACAGGGGGAGGATATATTTTTGCGTTTTGGATATGAGTCAAGGTCTGTATTGAAATATTACTGAAGCACTGAGGGAACAGGGAACAACCTCTTGACTAGAGTTTGCAGACACACATACACGCACACACACACACGCACACACACACACGCACACACATACACGCACACACACACACGCACACGCTCACACACGCACACGCTCACACACATACACGCACACACACACACGCACACACACACACAAGCACATGCAGATGCACGCACACACAAACACACGCATACACACACACGCATACACACACACACGCACACACACACACGCTCACACACACACACACACACACTCACACACACACACACACGCACACGCTCACACATACACACGCACACGCTCACACACACACAAGCACATGCAGATGCACGCACACACAAACACATGCATACACACACACACACGCACACACACACACACGCTCACACACACACACACACACACGCTCACACACACACAAGCACATGCAGATGCACGCACACACAAACACACGCATACACACGCACACACACACGCACACACGTGCACGCACACATGCACACACACGCACACACACGCACACACGTGCACACACACACACACGCACATGCACACACACGCTCACACACACACGCACACACACACACACACACACACACACACGCACATGCACACACACGCACACGCTCACACACACACAAGCACATGCAGATGCACGCACACACAAACACACGCACACACACACACACACACGCACACGCTCACACACATACACGCACATGCACACACACGCTCACACACACAAGCACATGCAGATACATGCACACACACGCACACGCACACGCTCACACACACACAAGCACATGCAGATGCACGCACACACAAACACACGCATACACACACACACACACACGCACACACACACACACACACACACACACGCACACACGCGCACACGTGCACACGCGCACACGCACACACGCACACACACACACACACACAACAGCAACCTCTGAGAAATGATGACATGCTCATTATCACTCAGAATTTGAAATGTGATCAGCATAATTTAATAATATTACAATGTCTGTACAAATGCCAGTACTATCATTCTGTAACATAGCCTATATGACAATTTGTCTTGGATCACATACATCATTTCAAGAGATGGCAAATATGTCATTTTATACAGCTTGACCTTTTTTAACTTTTGTAAAAAAAAATTGCAAGCATAGCCCAGAAAAGAAACAATTTTGTGTACTTTTGAAAAAGGCACGAAGCGAATGAGGATATGAAAAGCCATGATGAAAGGTCAGACTAAAACAAAACAGAGCCAAAGAATATAATCTACGGCAAGCTGCTGGAGTCATGAATTCAAAGGCACTCCAGGCAGATTTAGTCTGGTTACATTCACAGACAGACTTAACTTTATTCATTTAAAAAAACAAATTAATTAAAAGTCAACTTAAATTGCCAAATTACCATAAATTGAAACATTTGCATGGACAGATGACCCAAATAAATACAATTATTTCCATCTACTTGCCAGAAGCAAACTTATTACAGTGTTTTTTTTTTGTTTAAAAAAAAAATCATAACATGCTCAATATATCCAGTTCTCTATGCATGCAGTGTCAGCAATTGTGGCTTGGCTTGGGCTAATAATACTAACAGAAATGGCAAACATAGTAACAGTGATACCAATGAAGATACAGCCCTAACCTAAATGCAATAACAGGAAGTGAAAAGCTTTCCTTCTGTGCTGAGCGGGGACTTGTTGTGATTCAGTTACAATGATTATTTCCCAAACACACACTGTGTACCCAAATGGAAACAACTAAATTAGTCACTCAATGCAGTCAATTCTGAATTAAGGGCCTTTTCTGTAGTCTGTTCATGTGGTTTACACATAACACACAAGTGCAACATCCTGGTACGTATTACTTGTCCTTAGTGCAGTCTTTGATACAGTGTTCCCATTGGTGACTCCTCGTTCAGTCTTGTTGCAATTTCCTGTGGTGTCCCCCAAGGCTATATTCTGGCCCCCATCTTATTGTCTAGGGCAGATAATTTGCAAGCACAACCTAGCCTTCCACTCGTATGCTGCTAACACACGACTACCTCTCTGTGAACCATAATAGGGCCCCTGTCTTATGAACTGTCTGTCAGATGCTAAATCCTGGATGTCAATCAGTTTTTAAGATTAAGTGAGCATAAAAACCAATATCCTTATTATTGGCTCCAAAGCTCAAAGATGGGACATTGAGAACAAGTTAACCCTGATGGGTGTAGAAAGCAATCAGAAACTGAAGCACTCAGACAAGTTTCCACCTGCACACTCAACCTGATACAGCTGGATTTGCTATACCATATCTGTCGTTAAGGGATGGTGGAGTGAGCAAATATTTTGACGCTGAGATACAGAAAGCACATGTCTGTCAGTCACTGGGCTCTCGTAGACCGAGGCAGAAAACAGTATTGTATCGCTACATGGTATCTGGCCCCAGGACTCTTTCTCCAGTGAACCTTCAGCTCGACTACAATCAATAACGTCACCGTCCACAGCGGACTAATACAGAACAATTCAACCAGGAAGTTTCTTTTGTAGAAAGCACAACGTTGATAAAACCGACATAGGACATTACAAATTGACGCAGATTCTGACGTTTAAAGCGTCCATTGTATACCGTAAAGCTATATTTCTCCCATCGGCAGTTTGCATGAATACTGATTAGTGAAGGCATCAGTTGAAGCATAAATGCTCTCAGTGTTTCCCCCACATTGATTCACCGCCACAGTATTAGTACAGCCGCCACAAAATAAAAAGTCGGTCAATAACGGGATATTTTTTAGGAGAGGCCTGTTTGGAGACACACAGTCGTCACAGATGAACGACCACAGAAATTCGCAGCAATGCAAAGTAACCTTTTCCTTTATCTCTAATGATAAAGAAAACGTTTCGTCTGTCTCTCACTCCAGGGTCCGCGATCGCATTCTCCAACCCCCCCCGATCGCCATCGCAATCTGTCCCACCACGCTCACGGCCCATGACCGCAATTTCAATTACAACATCAACAAAAGGCCTATAAGCTATACGCAACACATCACGCCACCACAGACGATCTCCAAACCTAGGGGAAACACTGTGCCCTTGTTGCAATATTCATCATATTGTCAAAATTGACCAACTGTTAACCTCACAAAGGGAGGACTGGACTTGGCTCAGGACCTGACACAACGTTTCAGAAAATGTCTCTCAACCACAGATGCAGAACGGACGCATTTACATGCATGTGTTTACCAAAAACAAGTGTGCGATACACTCTTTAAGCCTGCCTGGTGAGGAACATGCAGGAACGCACACGTCACCAGAGAACACACGCGTGACATCCACTGGTTTAACGCCACCCCTTTGAAACAGACACATGCCTCTTCTCTGTGGCAATAGCGCTGTTGCAGTAATAGCCTCAGTTTGCTCAGTTCCATACTGTTAATGTCCAATTAGTTGGGATTAAATACATGCAAGGACCTTCTAAGTGTAAGAACAACTGTTAGATAATACTAAAATCACACTGTCTGCAACAGTCTCAACCGTTAATCACTATGTTACAACTGTCTAATCTCACATACTGTTGTAATAACCTTGCAGGAGTCATCCTCTTTCCAAACAAATTTAGTTACTACAAAGCACAGACACACACGCACGCACGCACGCACGCACGCACGCACGCACGCACGCACGCACGCACGCACGCACGCACGCACGCACGCACGCACGCACGCACGCACGCACGCACGCACGCACGCACGCACGCACGCACGCACGCACGCACGCACGCACGCACGCACGCACGCACGCACACACACACACACACACACACACATGCACAAATGTAGCTGAATCCATACATGCTTTTCCAGAGAGAGCTTGACCTTGCCAAAGGAACGTCTGTTTGTGCTCAGAATAATGAAACTGAATTGCTGAAATGGACGAATGAGGCCTAATTAATGTGATCCATCAGCTGAGTCCTCACAACTAATGTAATAACTGTGGAGCCAGGCCTAACACCTGGTTCTCCTGTGTGTGTGTGTGTGTGTGTGTGTGTGTTTGTGCGCGTGTGTTTGTGCACGTGTGTGTGTGTCTGTGTGTGGTGTGTGTGCATGGCGCTCTTTCTCGCACTACCTACTGCTTCCCCATAAGCTCAGGACGGCTCAATCCAAGTCAAGCTCATCATTAAAATTAAAGTTCAGTTCTCCTTCCTCTCCGCCGGTTCTAATTTAACTTATTAGTCAGCTGACTTAATAGGAACATGGTTCCACAAACATTGACAAAGGCGGCGTTTAAACGCTCCAATCAGATTCAGAACTCTCGTTATCCTCTATTAAATATGTGTCCTTACTTCCTTCAGCACCCAGCTCACTGGAAACTCCCTTTCAGACAGCCAGGGATTTGCCCGGTGATGGACACTGTTAACGGCATTTAGCAGAGCGACTTACACAACTATTTAGCATTTTTTACATAGTATCCATTTATACAGCTGGATATATACTGAAGCAATTAAGTTTAAGAACCTTGCTCAAGGGTACAATGCCCAGGGTGTGAAATTAACACCCGCCACCAGCCAAATGCTGGTAAAATTTTGATTGTGGCTGGCAATATTTTCTACTCCAGGAGCCACTTTGGCAGATAACAAACCAGGTGGTGTTATATTGTGAAAGGTAATGTGGCTGGTGAAATGTTGAAAATGGCTGGTGATTTTTAGAATCCACAAGCCACTCTTGCCAGTGGGTGAAAAAGTTAATTTCATGTCCTGGCAGTGTCCTACCTGGAAATAGAACCTGCAACCTGCGGGTTACGAGCCCATTTCCATACCCATAATGCCACACTGCCACCACAGTTGGTTTGAACCTTTAATTAAAAGGGAAGTAAGCTACCCGTCAAAAAGTACACTTTTAGTACACTTTACTTACTTGTGTTTTACTACTCTGTTTTTAGTGAAATTTTATTTAGTGTAAGTTTAACTTTGGAAATAACTTTAAATGGCACAAGGTAAGAAACAAATGGACAGAAGTTAAAAATGATCTTTTACTTCATAGGATAGTGAGCTAAATTTTGGAGTTCATAAAAAGCCATATTTTGCAAAATAAGCAGGTGAATAAACCTTTTCCATTTTTCAACAAGAGAAGTAAAATCAAGCTAGTTTGGGACGAATTGGACAGAAAGGTCAAGGAGGAGCAACCCAGAAGTGCAGCACGTCCGGGGGAAAGTGTTAGCGTGAATTTTCAGAACCATATGACTGCCCTTGTAGAAGAAATGGCACGAATATGCTCAGCGGTTATTACTGCAAAAGGTGGCTATTTTGTTGAATCTTTACTTTTTTTCCCTGCTTGAAAATTGTGGGAGTACTAAAATTTTTGACTGGTAGTGTACCTGACAAGGTCATGCACCTCCATGACCCCGACACCCCCACTCCCGATTCCACGCCTCAACGTTTCCCAGGTGAAACTTCATCAAGGCCAAAAAACAGATTTTATCTTTGATCTAAAGCCATTCAGCTGTCGGATCAAAGAGCACTGGTTCCACAGAGCACTGGTTCCAGAGCAGTTGGCTGGTTTCTGTAGAACCTTCCTTACAGGCAGGAAGAGCGTGGCTAAACGTTCCAAGATCCCCCTCCTCAAAAACACAATATCCCAGCTCACAACATCTGCTGCCGATATGATGACTAACGCTAAAATAATACAACACACATTGGGAGTCGGCCTGAACTCTTGCACAATAACTCATCGCTTCCAGGCCAAAGTCTGTTTCTTTAAGGGTGTGCCCCAAAAAAAGGCAGACATTCAGAAGAAGCCAAAGAGATGAAAGAGCTCGCTTCAATTACCGTGATTCTTTTAAATATATAATTGCAGCTCTCTGGAGGGATTTGAACGTGACCCTTTCTCCAGGCGGCATCAATGCTCGTTTTTCAAACGGGGGATCACGCCGTCCGTTTCTCCGGGAAAAGCGAATCGATACGTTCCGTGATGAGCTCATGCAGTCAGAACGCGGAGCGCTGATTTGCAGTCGAGGAGGACGGCCCCTTGTAAAAGGAGCACAGAGTCAGACCTCCTTAATTCTTTACAGAGGACAGGTAGACACCTCCTCAGGGGCGTGTAGGGAAGATCGCTCCCAGATCCTTCTCCTAAAGTTGACACAGATAGGAATCCTATTCACTTCGGCCAGACGAGGAAAAGTTATGGCCAACAACCCCCTTCTTGCCAAGAAGCAGTTGACCCAAATACAACGCAGGATTCATCCACAGACAAAGTCCAATTTTCATTCGTACTATTGATCACTCCTACCCCAGATACTGATAGAATGAGTGACACCAACTCAACCAGGCAAAAAGCAGCCAACTCTCCCAACATTCCCCTAAACATTCCCCTTGTTCACAAACAAACTCGTAAACTTTTTTACCGCAAGCCAACAAGCCATGCCCAAAACTGATCAATTATCTTGCATGCCAAGCTTCACTGGTAAAGTGGAGCACTACATGCATGAAATGGTTCCTGTTCCAAATGCAGGCCATGCACTCGCTTTGGGTCTTGTAAAAACAGTCACACTTGGAAGGTTTTTCTGCTTGCGGTTTCCAACACAGTAAAAGCAGCAGCGCGTAGCCAAAACCTTTCTTTTGACACAAGATCCATTTTGAATTGGCATGTGGAATTTTGCTTAGTAGCAGACCAACACCGGCAACAACAACAACAACAACGGCAACAACACCAATATACAACCGGTTCCTGCAAATCCTGCATTAGAACAGAATTTGAATTTGTGAGCGAGAAAGGGGGGGAGGGCGTGTGACAGACAAGGCAGCCCATTGAGAAGGTAATGTTCCAGCCATCCTTATTAAACAAAGAGCACTTGAAGCAGGCGAGATGTACACGCAGTCACCCGCAGTCGTGTCTCTCAAACAGGCACACCGCGCACAGCTGGGCGGTGTGACCGGACCACCTCCTGGACCCGGTCCAAATCCAGCCGGGGGGGCGCCACGCACACACTTGTCCTCAAAGCCCACGGAGTTAGCCACGACTTCGCGCACCCGGGGAGGCATTTAAAAGCACAGCGGGACGACGAGGGAGGAGGTTATGCTTTCTCTGTCAGTGCTGTCCCAGAGGCGTTCAGACACACACACACACACACACACACACACCAGTCACTCACCCATGAGCAGTGTCTGTGGGACGGTGAAGGCTCCTCACGGACAGGGAAGAGCAGCAGAGGACCGTGCGCACGAACGCACTCCAGAGCAGGACCCAAAAGCAGAGCGGCGGCAGCAGCAGTGTAGAAGCAGCAGCAGCAGACCCCAAAACCCTCGGCCACGGAATGAGAGGCTTTTTTTTCTTCCCAGCCCCACTTGGCCAAACCCAAACAATGGGGGTGGGGGCAGGGGGAGGGAGGGAGGGAGGGAGGGCTCAGGATCGCATTCCTGCAGCAGAGCCGGCCCGGTGATGTCACAGAGGGAGGGAGGGAGGGAGGGGGAGGGGGGGCGGAGCCACTGCGCAGTTGGATAAACAAACCAGCGTGCGGTCGGGTCTGGAGAGCGACGCTCCCCGCCAGGGTGTCACGTTTCTCGCCGGCCCCCCCGAGGCCCAGGCCGCTCGGAGAGGCACTTACCAGCACCGCTGAAAGAGCCGAGCCCTTCCCGGCCACTGCAGAGGGAGAGGGAGATCTCCCAGGAGCGGGCCGGAGTGGAGCAGTGATTCGGAAAGGGAGGGGGGGTGGGGGGTGGCAGAGAGTTGGCGGACGAGCGGGAGGCCAAAGCTGGAGAACAAAGCCTGCATTTAGTCCAGGACAAGTTGATGATATATCCTCTGGACTGTGTTTTTTTTTTTTTTAAAGAAGCAGTCCACTCCTTCTGATTTGTTATCTTGGGGTTTTTTTATATATTTTTGAAGCTTCCTTCTCGCTAGCGTTTTCCGTTACATAAATTCCTCTATTTGTACTCCGGCCGTGGTGGTGGTGAGGCACGTTCTGAGTCATCAAAAGGGGAAACAAGTCTTCTCAAGACTCGGTCGTCGCGATTGGAGACGCAGTAACCCCGGCACAGGTCAAAAACAAATCATTCACAGCACTCAAAAGATTTCATAAAAGAAGAAAATATCAGCATGTGGAACGTTCAGATGAATAGCGCCATTGATTCCCCCAGAGTTTTGGCGAGCCGTGCAGTCCGAGCGCCCCCAGTTTTGATGAACAGATTGTAATGAATTTCGGTTTCATTAGCAGGGCTCGCCTGCAGGTGGCCTTTGACTCTCAGCTGAGCTTAGTGCCAGCTCACACTCACATCCTTGGAATGCGTTTGTACGCCGTTCGATTATGAAATTCAATACCAACCGACAAAAAATAAAAACAACAGAAACAACAACACCCTGATGGAGAGACGTTGGGATCTGTGCCAGCACACGCCTGCAATAACCTGCCTTTGCTACTTAATGCTTGTGAAGTGGCCCACCCCATCAAACGCTGGTACATGACAGTCTCTCCCACACCTCCCCAAAATGCTCCTCCTCTGATTCAACCAGAGGGGCACATCAACCCACCCTAGATGTGGAGCACAGGTACAGCCATTTGACCCGTCACCCAAGGTTACATCCCAAAAGGGACATGGAACCATAGCAGTTATGGAGAGTGAACATCTTCTCTGGCTGATCTCATAAGAGCTCTTCTTTATGGATGTGAGTCGCTCGTCTGCAAAGCAAACGGCGAACAGGCGAACTGACCGTGATCAGACGCGCAATACCAGGAGTGGGGGCGGGTTAAAGAAAACCCAACATACACATTTGGACACAAATGCTGTTGTGCGCTTCTGACATTGTTCCAGCGTCGGCAGAAACTGGGTTAGGAGGGTAATGAGAGCTGGATTGCACCCAGCTTTCAGGTCTGCAACACTGGGCCATTCATCAGCTACCTCCCCCAGTGCCCGCTGTTTGTCACCAAAAACCGCTAAACTGTACCAGGAAACGTTATTATTTTTATTTTTTTGCTTCAGTCAGTTACCCTCACCACTGTATCATTAAGGTGGTGCCTCAGACCAGCGAAGGAGGAAGTCATCTATGCTGCCACATGTTAGAAAAACAGAGGCCTACCGTTAACTTGACAGCACCAGCTCAAACTACCGCCTCTTCCTGCCACTGTATAAGGGGGGGGGGCAGCTGTGGGGAGGAAGTGCTTCATGTTGAGGGGGTTCCTTTAGCAGTCGCTTAACCACACAAACCCCAAACCCGGTGACGCACGACGGTAGGTGCCAAAGAGGATTCGCGGCAGACGAGGCAGAGGAAGACTAGCGGAAGCATCAAAAACGAATGAACCAATGAGAGCAGAGACCAGGCGAGCATGACCCCTGCCTCTCTGTTCATCATCAAAGATGATTCGCCGTCCCCCGAACAGGAAGCACGGTCACCTCTACAGGTCACACAACCGCATCACCGTGACACGGTGAGAATCGAAAGCGCAAGCTCTCTCCCGAACCACATGACCCCAATCATCATCGGCTCTGTGTACCTGAATGAAACAAGTGTGGAATCTCCCTTTTTTTAGACACCAGAGTCTACAATTCAGTCCCAAAAATACTGTTTTGACCATGCCTGTGTTGAGGGGTGTGGCAAATCAGTGGTTGCTGATGTGTTGATAATGATATTCTGATTTCACTTTGGTGAAATGGTACCGGTTTACTGTGCTTGAGACACAATGTTGTTTCCCTATTCCACTACTGTTCCCCAAAATTTGAATACTCCACTCACAGTCGTGTAAAAAACGAAACTTAAAGAAAATATGTCAGCATATGTAAAAGGTCTCTTGAGGTGACGTGAAAAAGCAAAGAACTTTCACACAAAACGCCAGACTCCCTTTCCCTGCTGAACTCAGAAGACTAAAAATAGAAAACGGCTTTTCTAAATCTGGAGAGACAAGTCAATGTTTAAATGAGACCGTAAATATGTGTAAGAGGTTTAATGATCTCCATTACAACCACTGTGGAAGGATCCTTCTGGGGGAGCAGTACCCCATCTTTGCACCAGCCCAGGCAGTGAGGAACGACACAGTCATCTCGGAGACAAAAGCCCCAAAACAAGGCCAGGCTTACCCCACTCTTAGTCTGCTTGTGTTTTTCCTTCCAGGCAATCTGCTCTTCCCAGCAACTTCATCAACCATGTCAACACACAATGAAATCCTCTAGCAGAGGGGGCAATGGAGCAGAGCCGGCCTCATTAAACCACAGTGAGTCACATTCACTAAACCTCTGCCCATCTGTGAGGTCTTTATAAACGTGTCTCACACTTTCATTACCCTTTCGAGGGATTAACCAAGACTCGTCATTTTGGTTCCGAGCAAAGAGATTATCCGCATACACTGCAAGAAATGTCTGTCTTAACAAGTGTTTAAGTCTTGTAATGAGATGTACAATCTTGTTTTCTTTCTCTCAAGTAGAAAATATTAGCATGTTTTAAGTCACTTTTTGCTTGACAGGGGAAATTATCTTACCCCGCTGGCAATCTTTCGGTCTTATTTAGCAAAAAAGTAATAGAAATAAGACTAAGTCTAAATATAAGACTAAAATGCTTGCTAAGATTGACTTATTTTTTTGTTTTTGCAGTGTAGTCAGCTGGAGAACACTGTAGCGCTGGCTATATTAGCATTGGTTTTATGAAAGTTCTAGGGGCCACAAAATCACACCAGATCTCAGACATGGATGGCTGTTACAATTTCAATAATTAATTGTAATTAGCATATTTATAATTATCATTGCCATGGTAATAGTACATATTATCATGAGATAGTACGTAACGGCAATTAATACCAGAAGATTTACGTCATACAGAGGCTCAGATTTTCCTCTCTATCCAAAGTTGCATCCTCCCACTCTCTAATTGGCTCAGTGGTAACGCATAGTTACAGGTGACCAATCACGTGTCTGTATGTTCTATAGAATCAGGGAGGGACTCCATTCAGGGTATGGCCAAAAATCCCACAATAGTTCACCTGTAATTGGTGCAATCTGTAATGGGTTTTAGTCATATTATATTCCTAATGCACAGAAATCTTTTTTTAAAACCAGATCTCATTATCATATCTGGTTAAGATCAGATCAGTGTTTCAGCAAATGCCCAACACATTTATGTCATAAGATACATTCCATGGCATCATGGCATCATGACCACATTCTATGTCAATCGCTCTTCCTGCCATATAGTCGCTTCTTTTTGCTCCCATAATCCTCCTCACTGTTCAGTTGGGGGCAATAAGCCTGGGAAAAGACTACCACCCAGAGACTATAGTCAGAAGGTTAATTATACACTCGGGAAGTCCCAGTGCTTTTCCAAAATGACTCTGGCCCATGATTTCGAAGACGAAGGACTACTTCGACAAAGAGATGAGCGAGCCGGAGTCAATTCACATCAAACATGCGAGCAGACGCAACAAATAAAACAAACACCTCACCTAGAATCTAATGGTTGAAGGTGCACTTTCCTCTAGAAGGTTTTACAACTTCTGTTTTGTTCAACCAACTAATAGCATCATTTACAGTTATGTAGACCCCAAACAAACAGTTGCTCATTAGTCCAGAAATCCCACAACTGGCCTTGGTAATTTGATTGGCAGATTACAAAGATTAAAAGCAGCAGCAAACAGCAATGGATGGGAAAAAAACTCTAACCCAATATAAAGCCAATAAATATACAGCTAAAGCCTACAATACCTCAATGTGGTAAATCAGTCACAGTACTGATAATGGATGCCATCCTTTCAACTGTTAAGAGGTTGTCATAATTCAGAGCAATGCTGCATTTTGATTGGCTTGCGGCGGCCATACTGTGTGGCCTATAAATGTTATCTTAATAGATTTTGGAAAGGAATCCTGTGAAGATTATGCATACCAAATATTTCTCTGATATGTCAATCAGTTAAAGAAGAAACGCAGTACGCCAGGACGGCAACAACACATTGCACACGTGTGCTACGATAAACACGTATGCTCCTACTGAAGGAATTAGTCGCTGCAGTAAGCTTTACGTTTTAGCAAAGCAACAGCAAGTGTTAAGTGAATTTTTGGAAATATTTGGATATGCACAGTTCCATCATGTGTTTTGATTGGGTCAATGCTGCAGTCTTGTGCAGCTGTCAATTCCAAGTTACCCCACACCATGTCAAACTGTTTCGGATTTACAACATTTTTGTGAAAGGCCATGCCCGGTGCAGGTTCATTGGCTTACTACAGCTATGTTTACAATTCCATTTAAAACTAAAAACAATTTCACCTCAGTTCCATTTAAAAATATACATATTTCTCTGTATAAGCTGTGGAAAAGCCAGCGCAGTCACTTTAAAATGAGCTGGGCGTGTGCACATGAGGTTGCCTTCAACCTCAGTGTACTGTGAGCCGGGCCTGACGTGAGATACTCGAGGGCCCTCTGAAGTGCCTACGCATTTTGTTTTGGCAGAAGTCTTACATTGTCAAGCTCCTGTTGGTTGCCAAAGAGCTGGTGGTAGCGGCGGTACTTTCCCTCGCGGTACTTGGCGGTGACAAATCGCCGACGCTCCTCGCTGCAGCTGGACGGAGACAAGGCCTCGCTTGGCGGAATGTTTGCTGCCCAGAAGAGGTTTGCTCGCTCGTTTCCTAGCATCAGGAACACCTGAGAAACGGCGATAAGCCATGAGAGAAAAATATGGAAATCATAAATCTAGTTGAACTACTTGATTAACTATTAGTTAACGAGCTGTTCCCCAAGGATATTCAAAAAGCAGTATGAGTGTTTCACCCATGTGAGCAGATACCTGTCTATCTTGATCTCAGTAAATATTGTTGATATTGAGGTAGAGCCTTTACAAGACTGTACTGAAAACGGTGTGCATATATTTTATTGTCAACTTTGTTCCCTAGCGCAGAGCCAAAACGCAAAGTGAAGGAATGCTAACCTGTGCAAATATTTGTCCCGCCTACCTGAATGAGCTCATCCGTCCAAACTTTCTTGTCCATTTTCAGACTCCGAACTTTGGAGATGCTGGGTCCAAGACCGCGATGCTCCCCTGGAAGAGGACATGGGACAGAAAATAAACCGGACTGGACTGAACACAACATCAGAAACTATTCCATCCTTTTAATCGAACTGCAGCGAAGTATCTCCGCTGATGAACACGTGAGCTTCACCCACAAAAGAATGTAAAGTTATACAGTTATGTTTATGTTTATGTTTTATGTTTATTGGCACAGACTCGAAACTCTCAGGATTCCCTGTGGTAAGCAAAGTTACCTTGCAGGGTTCCCTGTGGTCGCTAAGGTCACAAGGTTCCCTGTGGTCGCTAAGGTTACAGGGTTCCATGCGGAAGCTAAGGTTACAGGGTTCCATGCGGAAGCTAAGAATGATGGCTTTCCTATGGCTGCTAAGGTTACAGGGGTCCCAGTGGAATATACAGTAAGGTTTCAGGGTCCCCTATGGAAGTTAGGTTATCGGGTCCTTTCTGGAAACTATGGTTACAAGGTTCCTTGTGGTTTCCAAGGTTACAGTGTTTTCTGTACAACTTGCGCAGAGTATATACGTATAATTGTAATGTCTGCCGAGTGAATGTAATGTAATGTAATGCAGCCATTTTGTTGAAGCTCTGGGTCAAGCTCCCTCACCTGCACAGAGCCTGCAGAACACCACACACAGGTTAATGGCGGCCCACTCCGGTTTGCCGGTGCCACAGTCAGAACAGAACTTATTGGACTCCTCAGACCAGATCTTCTTGGCCACCTCATAGTTGGACAGAGCCTCCCCGATGGAGTTACGCATCGCCTCCACCCACTCCTCCTTCTGCTGGTCCGACTCGGCAACAAAGCTGCGTGAAGGGAGGTAAGGAGTCCCTCAAACACAGGCACAGGCAGAGATACCTCCATTATTATAGCACAGAGAGATAAAGAGTCCCTCAAACACAGGCACAGGCAGAGATACCTCCATTATTATAGCACAGAGAGATAAAGAGTCCCTCAAACACAGGCACAAGCAGAGATACCTCCATTATTATAGCACAGAGAGATAGAGTCCCTCAAACACAGGCACAGGCAGAGATACCTCCATTATTATAGCACAGAGAGATAAAGAGTCCCTCAAACACAGGCACAAGCAGAGATACCTCCATTATTATAGCACAGAGAGATAGAGTCCCTCAAACACAGGCACAGGCAGAGATACCTCCATTATTATAGCACAGAGAGATAAAGAGTCCCTCAAACACAGGCACAGGCAGAGATACCTCCATTATTATAGCACAGAGAGATAGAGTCCCTCAAACACAGGCACAAGCAGAGATACCTCCATTATTATAGCACAGAGAGATAGAGTCCCTCAAACACAGGTACAGGCAGAGATACCTCCATTATTATAGCACAGAGAGATAAAGAGTCCCTCAAACACAGGCACAAGCAGAGATACCTCCATTATTATAGCACAGAGAGAGATAAAGATTCCCTCAAACACAGGCACAGGCAGAGATACCTCCATTATTATAGCACAGAGAGAGATAAAGATTCCCTCAAACACAGGCACAGGCAGAGATACCTCCATTATTATAGCACAGAGAGATAAAGATTCCCTCAAACACAGGCACAGGCAGAGATACCTCCATTATTATAGCACAGAGAGATAAAGATTCCCTCAAACACAGGCACAGGCAGAGATACCTCCATTGTTATAGCACAGAGAGATAAAGAGTCCCTCAAACACAGGCACAGGCAGAGATACCTCCATTATTATAGCACAGAGAGAGATAAAGAGTCCCTCAAACACAGTCAGAGACACCTCCACTATTACAGCACAGAGAGAGAGATAAAGAGTCCCTCAAACACAGACAGAGACACCTCCACTATTACAGCACAGAGACAAACAAAGAGTCCCTCAAACACAGGCAGAAACACCTCCACTATTACAGCACAGAGACAAAGAGTCCCTCAAACACAGGCAGAAACACCTCCGTTATCACGGCACACAGAGAAACACACCTCCAGAGAAAGCGAGAGGTCATACCTGCTACACCATGGGGAGGAGAAAAAAATGACAATACAAGGATAGACAGAAAAAATGACACCCAACAATGCTTGTAGAACAGAAGTAGGTCAATGCCATTAGATAATAAATAATAAGTCTTCTCAATCACTTTAAAGACTTTTTCAATGGCACACACGAAAATGAAAAAGTAAAAAGTAGATTAAAAAATACAGCTGGACAACGAGAAGCAGAAAGACCACCTGCACTGAAGTAAAGCCTATTAAAAATGCAGGAGAAAATGAATGGCAAGATACAAAAGTTGAGCAGATGAATTTGGCCATTAGGGACTGGCTCGAGGAGAAGGTAGGCTAAACTGCCATCGCCAAGAGGCGGAGCTGCACTTCACAAATAAACCATCTTCTATCAAATGAGCTGCACTTCACACCTGAATCCATCAAAATGAGGAAGTGTGAACCGAAATGTGAACAGATTCTGCTTGTTTCACTTAACCCTCTCAAGCGCTGGCATATTACATAATCCTTCTGGGGGAGGAGAAGTCACGTACAGTACTGGCAGCTCAGTACTCGCTCACTTAAAGAGCGAAACAGGACATAAACCATGGTACAGTACAGAAATGTACCTTTCCCCCCCACTGCACAGCAGTATTAAAACCGTCATTCAGTTTTATGGCAGAGGTACGAGTGTGATGCTTATCCCGACTAAAAAATGTCATTTTTAGCTGCTGTCGTGGAGAGAGAGAGAGGCACACGCGCTTAAAACAAAATTCATGGGGATTCCCGAGAGTCCAGGTTTGTAAAAACGTCCAAGATTGCAGACAGAGCACTACAGGTCAGATTTCACAAGTCTCAGCCATATCATTAATGGACAATGCCCAAGAGAATAAACTGTGAAGGGACTCAATTTGCTCCACCCGACCAGGGTAGGGAGGGCTTCATCCAGTCACGTTACTGTTACCACACGTAGAGAGAAAAAGGAGAAGACAGGCAATTCAACAAAGGGGTTCGAGTGCACGCAGAAAAGGCCAACAAAACTCCCGAAAACCTCCTCTCCCAGCCCAGTGCGTAAACACTTCAGGGAGCCCGTGGGACGGAACGAGAGCCACTTTAGCATAACCGAAGAGGAGTAGGCCCTCAGGGCTGGCTCCGGGTCAGGTTCTGGCACGGAATAGCTCGACGCGGACCCGCACGCTCAGAGCTCCTTCCTGTCCCCTTTGGGTCATGCAGCCAAACGCACATCCTGTCCAGCTAAGCCCACACTGACTGAGGTCACTCAAACTCCACCGGACAAGAGAAACACTTCTCTCCCTTACGGGAATGTGCGCTCAAACAGAATAATGCGATTGTCTGTGTTTTCCACCCTAACGGAGGCCATTCACAGCTCTCCACGGCGTACTGGAAAAGAACACTACCTGTTGTTTGCGAGATGACGGAGCAAAATAAATAATTCCATCCACTGCAATGTAAAGCTCTTACAATTATAAAGCTCTTACAATTAGACTTAGGGAAGAAAGCAACAATAAAGAAACAGTCAAGATACCATAAAATCTTACGTTTGTGGTGAGTAAAACAAATGCCAAGAAATGTTTTTTTTAATCAAATGGTTATGCTGCAGCACACTGACTGACTGCTCAGTTGTAGGAAATTTTTAACACAGGGACTTTTTATGAGAATTGATTGTCAATGACCCTGCGAATGATTATTAATCTCAACAATCTCTTTTGTCATTTTAACTGTTAACCCCTCCCAATCTGTGTCACTGTCGCCGGGCAGAGCTCAGAGTGACAGTTGGGCGCACTGTACGTTCTGTTGCCGTGCCACCAGAACTGTGAGCTGGATCCACTTCCAGAACTTCCAGAACATTCAGTAAAATGTGGAAAAGGCAAGTCTACCTTGTGAGGGGCGGGGGAATCAAGCCTATCTGCATGTCCCTTAGGGTGTGGTCTGGTCAGACTCCCGGCTATGCGCCAAGCTGTAGTCCATTCAGACTTCCCTGATTACGCTGTTGAGTACGCTGTACACTGTACTCACCTGAATATTCTGTAAGGAGTGGTGAGGTCAAACGTCCTCTTGTCTGTGTCCTTCACATTGCCCACATTCATCTCGATGGACGTGATGCCGATGCCCAGTTTGTAGTCCTGGCAACAGAAAAACAACAGAAACATGCAGCGCCCTCAGCCTCTGAGCCAATCACAGAACAGCTGTAAACATCACCCGCTGTCCGGGAGTCTCTACTCTACGAGTCTCTTATGAGTTTCATAATTACATTACAGTCATTTAGCAGACGCTTTTATCCAAAGCGACATACAATAAGTGCATACAGAAAGGTCATCGAAGTAACTACAGAACAGATAAGACAAAGCACATCCTTCCCATAACGTAGCAGTTATCCCTAGTAATGAACATTGAATGTAGTTCACAGTAAGCTCTGGGTAAATCAGCTATACTAAACTTCTATTCTAAATACTATTATAAACTATAACAAACAGACAGGAAAACACAGGGAACTAGTACCATGAGGTCCTAGATTAGAATATCAGTCAAGGTGGAGTCTGAAGAGGTGTGTCTTACAGGATTCACATACACTTCAACCCTAAATACTTTATTATATTACAGAGTCTGTATTTAAAATACACAGCAGGGTTTTAACAAAGCAAATCTAATTAGAGGTTCAGAGCATGGATACTCTAATCTGACCCTCAAATCTCAAATCTAATCCCGGCCCTGGTGTTCTCTCTTCTCCCAGGTAAATTACCTGAACAGTTAGTGCTACTGATTGGCCAGACTGTCTTCACACCTGACTCCCACGTAAAGGGAGGGTGGAAAACCAGCAGATCTCAGCCCTCGAGGACCGTCATTTGACTAACAAGGGTTAGAGAGAGGCACCTTGTTAAAGGCTACATCAGCAGCGCCCACCTGAGACTCAAACAGACACACCTCTCAGGTAAGAGACTAAAGGTAAGAGACTAAAGGTAAGTGTCTAAAGGTAAGAGTCTAAAGGTAAGAGTCTAAAGGTAAGACACTAAAGGTAAGAGTCTAAAGGTAAGAGTCTAAAGGTAAGAGTCTAAAGGTAAGAGTCAAAGGGTAAGACACTAAAGGTAAGAGTCTAAAGGTAAGAGTCTAAAGGTAAGACACTAAAGGTAAGAGTCTAAAGGTAAGAGTCAAAGGGTAAGACACTAAAGGTAAGAGTCTAAAGGTAAGAGTCAAAGGGTAAGACACTAAAGGTAAGAGTCTAAAGGTAAGAGTCTAAAGGTAAGAGTCAAAGGGTAAGACACTAAAGGTAAGAGTCTAAAGGTAAGACACTAAAGGTAAGAGTCTAAAGGTAAGAGTCAAAGGGTAAGACACTAAAGGTAAGAGTCTAAAGGTAAGAGTCTAAAGGTAAGAGTCAAAGGGTAAGACACTAAAGGTAAGAGTCTAAAGGTAAGAGTCAAAGGGTAAGAGACTAAAGGTAAGAGAGTCTAAAGGTAAGAGTCTAAAGGTAAGACACTAAAGGTAAGAGTCTAAAGGTAAGAGTCTAAAGGTAAGACACTAAAGGTAAGAGTCTAAAGGTAAGACACTAAAGGTAAGAGTCTAAAGGTAAGAGTCTAAAGGTAAGACACTAAAGGTAAGAGTCTAAAGGTAAGAGTCAAAGGGTAAGACACTAAAGGTAAGAGTCTAAAGGTAAGAGTCAAAGGGTAAGACACTAAAGGTAAGAGTCTAAAGGTAAGAGTCTAAAGGTAAGAGTCAAAGGGTAAGACACTAAAGGTAAGAGTCTAAAGGTAAGAGTCTAAAGGTAAGAGACTAAAGGTAAGAGAGTCTAAAGGTAAGAGTCTAAAGGTAAGACACTAAAGGTAAGAGTCTAAAGGTAAGAGTCTAAAGGTAAGACACTAAAGGTAAGAGTCTAAAGGTAAGAGTCTAAAGGTAAGAGACTAAAGGTAAGAGACTAAAGGTAAGAGAGTCTAAAGGTAAGTGTAGAAGCCTTCAGGAGTGGGTGACAAGCACAAGACATCTCACATTACATCGGATTAACAGATACATATCAGTACATGTCACATGAACCACAATTGCATTCTGTTATCAACAAACAACCTTTATACGAAAATGTAGACACTGGAAAGTTGTGTTTCTAAAAATAAAAAAATAAAAATGTTCTTTTAACAAAGTGGCAAGAACAGGCAAACTCACGTTAATGCATCTTATTTGACTCCTTTATAATAAGTGTATCCTTCCATTTGGAAAATGTGTTGGTTCATAAAAAAAGAACTCCTGGAGGAGTATAGCCCCAGCCCTGGGCACGGGTATTACCTGTTTTCCCCCACGCCCCCACTCTGAGGGTCTCACAAAAGTGAGAGGGACCATCTCACACCAACGGTTCAGCTGTGGGGCGCTAAGTAAAAACACACATTCCACAAATACCTCCTCAACTCAAGCTGTCAGAACCATGGAAGAAGCCCTATTAAAAACAGCAGCTCTAATGTAGGGCCAGAGAAGCCCTATTAAAAACAGCAGCTCTAATGTAGGGCCAGAGAAGCCCTATTAAAAACAGCAGCTGTAATGTAGGGCCAGAGAAGCCCTATTAAAAACAGCAGCTCTAATGTAGGGCCAGAGAAGCCCTATTAAAAACAGCAGCTCTAATGTAGGGCCAGAGAAGCCCTATTAAAAACAGCAGCTCTAATGTAGGGCCAGAGAAGCCCTATTAAAAACAGCAGCTGTAATGTAGGGCCAGAGAAGCCCTATTAAAAACAGCAGCTCTAATGTAGGGCCAGAGAAGCCCTATTAAAAACAGCAGCTCTAATGTAGGGCCAGAGAAGCCCTATTAAAAACAGCAGCTCTAATGTAGGGCCAGAGAAGCCCTATTAAAAACAGCAGCTGTAATGTAGGGCCAGAGAAGCCCTATTAAAAACAGCAGCTCTAATGTATGGTCAGAAAAGCCCTATTAAAAACAGCAGCCACGCCCCCACGCCCCCACTCTGAGGGTCTCACAAAAGTGAGAGGGACCATCTCACACCAACGGTTCAGCTGTGGGGCGCTAAGTAAAAACACACATTCCACAAATACCTCCTCAACTCAAGCTGTCAGAACCATGGAAGAAGCCCTATTAAAAACAGCAGCTCTAATGTAGGGCCAGAGAAGCCCTATTAAAAACAGCAGCTCTAATGTAGGGCCAGAGAAGCCCTATTAAAAACAGCAGCTGTAATGTAGGGCCAGAGAAGCCCTATTAAAAACAGCAGCTCTAATGTAGGGCCAGAGAAGCCCTATTAAAAACAGCAGCTCTAATGTAGGGCCAGAGAAGCCCTATTAAAAACAGCAGCTCTAATGTAGGGCCAGAGAAGCCCTATTAAAAACAGCAGCTGTAATGTAGGGCCAGAGAAGCCCTATTAAAAACAGCAGCTCTAATGTAGGGCCAGAGAAGCCCTATTAAAAACAGCAGCACTAATGCAGGGCCAGAGAAGCCCTATTAAACACAGCAGCTCTAATGTAGGGCCAGAGGAGCCCTATTAAAAACAGTAGCTCTAATGTAGGGCCAGAGAATCCCTATTAAAAACAGCAGCTCTAATGTATGGTCAGAAAAGCCCTATTAAAAACAGCAGCTCTAATGTAGGACCAGAGAAGCCCTATTAAAAACGGCAGCTCTAATGTAGGGCCAGAGAAGCCCTATTAAAAACAGCAGCTCTAATGTAGGACCAGAGAAGCCCTATTAAAAACAGCAGCTCTAATGTTGGGCCAATGAGAGGGGGGAGATTCAGGTTCATTCTCAGGGCTGATATGGGAAACTGCTCAGACATGGGAACCAGGATCTGAGACAGTTCTGCTCTGTGCCTGACCACCTGTAGCTACATGCACATAGACACACACACACACACACACACACACACACACATGCATATAGACACACATACACACACACGCTCTTACTCTCCCTCTCTGTGGTCACAGCTGCAGAATTCCTGTAGTCCTCACAGTCCCTCGCACAGGGAGGGAGTGGCTATAACAACACTCCCCGATGCGTTTCTTCAAAAAGAAACAGATTTTTTCCTCCCTACCTCTTTGACTCCAGTCATAAATTCTTCCATTGGCCTGCGTGTTTCAACAAATCAGTTGATCTGAACAAGCCTCTCACCATGGTGACGGTTCCGTAAGCCATACGTGAAAGTCAGTGGTTCACTCTCATTTGTAAAAACTGATGTTAATACCATGGATATACGTATGTAGATATAGAACCATAAGGTTCTATATCTATGGTTAATACTTCACGCTGTTCGAGAGAGCATTCGGGGGTGTCGCGGAGGGGAGGACTACCGCGATACAAGCATATATACGGCGGCTGCTGACCTCTGTGTTCTTGTACAGAAAGACCTTGTCTCCACACACGACCACGTAGAGTTTGGGGCGCAGGCCACGTAGCTCCAGGTACCCCTGCCTCTCCACCGTGGAGGAGCTGGGGTCAACGCTGAGCTCCCTACTGACTCGCTGCTCTCCCGTCGCCTTCTGGAGGACCGAGACCCACTCATTCCTCTCCGCTGAAACACACACACACACACACACACACACACACACACACATGCAGCGGTGAGAGGTACAAATAGCAGAAGGCTCAATGTAGGCGATTCAGAGGATGTCTCCTAGCCATGGCTATGTTAGCGGGCTGAAACTGAAAAAAGTCGACCTAACATGATACAGTGCCCTCCACAATTATTAGCACCCCTGGTAAAGATGAGTAAAAAGGGTTATAAAAAAATTCACCGTTTGGTGAATTAGCTTAATCTCACACTGAAAAAATTTTAAAAATAAAACCTTTAATTTATTCTGAGAAACAAATCCCTCAAGAAATAATTACAAAACCACGTGCGCCACAATTATTGGCACCCCTGCATTTAATACTTTGTACAACCTCCCTTTGCCAATAAAACAGCACTGAGTCTTCTCCCGTAACATCTAATAAGGTTGGAGAATACAGAGCAAGGAATCTGAGACCATTCCTCTTTACAGAATCTCTCCAGATCATCCAGAGTCCTAGGTCCTCTCTTGTGCACTCTCCTCTTCAGCTCAGCCCACAGGTATTCAATGGGGTTTAGGTCAGGGGGACTGAGATGGCCATGGCAAAAGCTTGATTTTGTGTTCAGTTAACCATTTTTGTGTTGATTTGGGCATATGTTTTGGATCATTGTACTGCTGGAAGATCCAACGAAGACCCAGTTTTAGTTTCCTGGCAGAGGCAGCCAGATTCAGATAAAAAATTTCCTGGTATTTCATGGAGTTCATGATGCCATGTACCCTAACAAGGTTCCCAGGGCCTTTGGAGGAAAAACAGCCCCACAACATCACGGAACCTCCACCATACTTAACAGTGGGGATCAGGTTATTTTCTGTATAGCCATCCTTCTTTTTACGCCAAACCCACCTTGAGTGTTGCTTGCCGAAAAGCTAAATTTTCGTTTCATCTGACCATAGAACATGGTTCCAGTAGCGCTTAGCAAACTCCAGGCGCTTACGTTTGTGGTGAAATGACAGGAAAGGCTTTTTTCTGGCATGCCTCCCAAATAATTTGTTGGCATGGAGGTGACGTCTAATGGTAGTTTTGGAGACTAGATAACCCAAAGATGCTACTTTCCTCTGCAATTCTCCAACAGTGATCCTTGGAGATTTTTTTTGCCTCTCTTACCATCCTCCTCACTGTGTGTGGGGGCAAAATAAACTTGGATCCTCTTCCAGGCAAGTTTGTAACAGTTCCAGTTGCTTTGAACTTTTTAAGTATAGCCCTAACAGTAGATATGGCCATTTTCAGGTGAGTAGCTATTTTTATATAGCCATTCCCTGACTTATGAAGCTCAACGCACTTTTCCCTCATTTGATTTGTGTGTTCTCTTATCTTTCCCATGTTGATGTATGAATAAGGAAATATGGCCTCTGTGTCACTTCATATTTATACCCCAGTGAAACCGGAAGGCATGGATTACTGCTTCAAAATACCGAAACACTCTGATTAACTTTAAAAAGTAAAATATAAATGGAAAAAATGCTTCAGTTACATTTTGTTCATAAGAATTTCAAGGGGTGCCAATAATTGTGGCACAAGTGGTTTTGTTAAAAATAATAAAAAAATAAAAAAATAATTTCTTGATGAGGGTTTTTTTCTCAGAATAACTTTACTTCAATTAAAGGTTGGATTTTTCTAATTTTCTCAGTGTGAGATTAAGCTAATTCATCAAAAGGTGAATTTTTATAACCCTTTTTACTCATCTTTACCAGGGGTGCCAATAATTGTGGAGGGCAATGTACATGCTACGTAAATTACCCAATCAGATTCTCGCACACTGACCCTCCGCATCCCTACCACACCAGTCCTTATGCAGCATAATGTCTACAGGAGAATTTCTTCCTTTACTTGAGAACACGCTGCATTGCTTCTCAAATAATGCGACACACAGAAATGGCCGCAGACCACAAATCTATATAAAAACACCGTTGCACAACTTCCTCTAATGTTCAGAATGCAAATTCTGTGCTTTTTTTACTTTGTGAAAGCCGAAGTTACACAATATGGCCTGTTATTCTCTGCATGCAGGAGTTCTATGAGTGAACCCTATGCTCAAAGTAGAAGCCAGTGACATATTTGCACTTTGAACAGGAACAGGCAAAAAGGGTTGTGTGAGCACACACACTGCGAAAATCAAAAAAAACTGTTGATCTTAACAAGCATTTTAGTCTTATATTTACACATAAAATCTTTCTGTTACTTTTTTGCTAAATAAGACAAAAAGATTGCCAATGGGGTGAGATACTTTTACTCATTTCAAGATTTGCCAGTGTGGTAAGATGTCACTTGCCAAAAAAAAAGTAACTTAAAAGAAGCCAATTCTACTTGAGAGAGAAAAAAGATTTTAAGATTTTAATTTTGAGGATTACAAGACTAAAACATTTGAAAACACAGACATTTATTGCAGTGCACGCTCTCGTACACAACCACGCACCCAGAAGACTCACCATCGCTGTCTGCTCTGAAGAGAAACGTCCTGTTGTGTGTTACCACCTCAAACTTCTGGTCGCCAATGTTGGTGATGCTGGAGACCGCAGACGTTGGTATGATCCTCTTTGAGTACATATCCTGCAGAACTCAAATATTAGCCTTCTGAGACACACAACTTCCAGTCAGTCTGCCTTAGCCCTGAGGAAACAGGCCTTTTTTAGTCAAAAGCCTTTTGAAATAAATACTAGCCAAGGATGAACATACTGTCTGTAGGCTCTAAACCATGGGATATTCAAATCTGGCCCTCAAATCCAACTCCAGCCCAGTTTTTTCTTTTCTCCCAGGTAACTGAACTGAACCGATGGACCAGCCTTCACACCTGACTCCCAGGTAAAGGGAGGGTGGAAAAACAGCAGTTCTCACCCATGAGGCCTGTGATTTGAAGAACAGGGTTGACTAGCCCAGGTGGAACATACCGTCTGAATGCTCTAAACTCAGACAGCTGCAGCGTCTAAAGGTCTGTACGGCAGAGTAAACTCCATAATGGTTTTTGTAAGTGTTTTTTTTTCCTGTGAGAAATAAATTAAATCAGGATGAAACACACTCACCTTCTCGCTGTCAAAGTATCTGAGGTGGTCTGCGTCCAGCTTCACCCAGCGCTTCTGGTAGATCAGAGACCTGTGGAGAGGGGTAAAGCATCACACAGATGCTCTGATGTTCCGACAGAAGGCCTGCCTCATTTTCCCAGACTGCCATGCATTGTGTTTGCATTATTGTGTGCAATGGGGAAAGAAGTGCATTATGGGATATTGTAGTTTTAGTGAGCTTGTTGTTGCACATTCTGGGCTCGACTTACTAAGACCTTTAGCGTGTGCAAAACCTTCTAGCACATGCAAAACTAATAACACAACCAATGATTGGTGCAAAACAAATACCATGACCGATCACTGCATTGAAAACCATAGCATTGATTTTTGGTAGAAGTTGGCATTAAAGTTTAATTAAATCTTTGATTGCTGCTCCAGCCTATACCGCAATGAACAAATTGAACAGTAGGAACAAAAATGAATTGAGAAACACCTTACACATTGCTAACACAAACACACATATCAATGTCTCCCACAAAGTAATTCTAACACACTCAAAGCACATTGAATTCATATCATTAGTCAAGTAAACCGCTCAATCAATATTGATTAACCCAGGCCAGACGGAACTAATAATATCCAAATCAGTTGTCCATAACAAGCACAGAGAATCAACACAGACACACATCTTTTTCACTGTACAGATTTAAACACAAGTGAACACATCTAAGAGCGGAGGAGCGTTTAGATGAACAGGACTGTTAAACAATACTCTTCCCAGCTCCTGAGGAGTAACTGCAGTTTTTCCATCCATCCATTACAGATAAGTAAATTAAACCATCATCTAACCCGCTTATTCCTGGCCAGGGCCATGGGAGGGCTGTGGCCTATCCCAGCATGCATTGGGCGAGAGGCAGGAATACACCCTGGAGCCTATACCAGCATGCATTGGGCGAGAGGCAGGAATACACCCTGGACTGGTCGGCAATCGCAGGGCACACACACCATTCACTCACACAATGCACTCTATGCACTCACACCTCCAGTTAGCCTAACCTGCATGTCTGCAGGTCTTTGGACTGTGGGAGGAAACCGGAGTACCCGGAGGAAACCCACACGAACACGGGGAGGACATGCAAACTCCACACAGAAAGGCCCCTTCGAACCGGGGACCTTCTTGCTATGAGGCAACATTGCTACCCACTGCACCACCGTGCTGCCCAACCACAGTTTGTTTGTTTCTTTCTTTTTTTCCCCCTGATCTCTAACGCACTCCGTCTGTCCGACCACAGACTCTGCGTGCTTCTCTCACTGCATCAGAAACACACAGGGTGTAGCGCCCCCTACTGGCCGGTGCCATTTAAAACGGACCTACTCTGACACTGCACCAGCTGGGGCTCATTTTAAAGGCGGCGGCTGCTTTAAACACACGGACCGGGGAAAGACCGCATGCTGCCTCGCAGTCCGAGGCCAACCAGGACACATCTGTGAACGCAAACGAGCCGATCCATACGCAGGCACTACAGCCACCCGTCAATGAAATTAGAGTATCAGTGCTTCGAAATATGAATATTAAACAAAACCCTCGTGAATTGTGAGTCCGTGCTCCACGCCATTTTCAACAGAAACAGATGATATAGCTCCCCTTTATACGCGTCATACTTTTGAAGCACTGATACGGTCAAGTTCAAAATATGAATAGTAACTCTCTCTGACAATGTCCCTAATAGAAGAGACATCATTTGGGATAGAACACAGTGTGTGGTGGGGGGGGGGCGGGGTCATACCCCTGAGGCGGGTTCTTGTCCAGCCAGCCCATTTTGATGACGGGGGTGAGCTGAGGTGTGAGGTCATCGCGGGAGACGTGGGAAGAAGGAGCCCTCCCCACGGGAAGGTAGACGCTGTCCTGGAGCGTGCTCAGTCCGTAATCCTGCCACGACCTCCGGCTGGACCAGGGAAAAGTCAACAAAGTTGTGATGACACGGGGGTACACCGCACAGGTACAGGTACAGGTACACGCACGCACGCACGCCATAAACTAAAACACATACATATCTAGAAACACACAGCACGTGCTGAATATGAAAGTGAAAACATTGGCGGCCAATTACCAGTGAGATTATAATATGTACGAGATTATATCTCCATCACTTGTGAAGCATTTTAGAACACAGGCATACAGTTGAGGGCAGCATCCTTTGTAGAGCAAGGTAGAGCACAGTAAAGGCGTACAGCACCCTTTGTAGAGCAAGGTAGAGCACAGTAAAGGCATACAGCACCCTTTGTGGGGCAGAGGTACAGCACAGTAAAGGCGTACTGCACTCTTTGTGGGGCAGAGGTACAGCACAGTAAAGGCGTACTGCACTCTTTGTGGGGCAGAGGTATAGCACAGTAAAGGCGTACAGCACCCTTTGTGGGGCAGAGGTACAGCACAGTAAAGGCGTACTGCACTCTTTGTGGGGCAGAGGTACAGCACAGTAAAGGCGTACTGCACTCTTTGTGGGGCAGAGGTATAGCACAGTAAAGGCGTACAGCACCCTTTGTGGGGCAGAGGTACAGCACAGTAAAGGCGTACTGCACTCTTTGTGGGGCAGAGGTATAGCACAGTAAAGGCGTACTGCACTCTTTGTGGGTCAGAGGTATAGCACAGTAAAGGCGTACAGCACCCTTTGTGGGGCAGAGGTACAGCACAGTAAAGGCGTACTGCACTCTTTGTGGGTCAGAGGTATAGCACAGTAAAGGCGTACAGCACTCTTTGTAGAGCAAGGTAGAGCACAGTAAAGGCGTACAGCACCCTTTGTGGGTCAGAGGTATAGCACAGTAAAGGCGTACAGCACTCTTTGTGGGGCACAGGTAGAGCACAGTAAAGGCGAACTCACTTGGAGGCTACGTAGCTATCGCCATCATCGTCCAGCAGCTCATCATCACTGCAGAGGCTGTTGTAACGTTTGGGCTCCGCCCTCGGCACAGGCAGGAAATTGTCCTGTTCAACAACAGATCAACCCGTCACGCAGGAGCAGGCCGAGACCAAAAAACAACAATGTCATTTAGAGTAACGTGAAAGCACCGTAAATCATTTTGGCCATTTTTAAATCGAATGGCTTGGAAAAACAATCTTCTTAAAAGAAACTGTATAAACTCCAGATTAGTATTCTCAGATAAGTTCCACTCTTTATTTATATTGTACTACAGATGAAGGACGTTACAGAGTCCAGATGAGTTTGTCTGCCACATTTCTCCCTGTATGAAGAGAATGAGCTGGGAAAACACCAACTCCCAACACACGCAGACACACACGCACTCAGACACACACACACACACACACACACACTCGCACGCATCCACGCACGCACCCCCACACGTAAAAACAAATCACACACACGCACAGAAACACACACTTATGCCCATGTACACACGCAGCCACACACACACAAATACAAAACACAAACACACACCTTCCCTTCCATGTTTACACAAACACACACCTTCCCTTCCATGTTTACACAAACACACACCTTCCATGTTTACACAAACACACACCTTCCCTTCCATGTTTACACAAACACACACCTTCCATGTTTACACAAACACACACCTTCCCTTCCATGTTTACAGGCTCAAACACACACCTTCCCTTCCATGTTTACAGGCTCAAACACACACCTTCCCTTCCATGTTTACAGGCTCAAACACACACCTTCCCTTCCATGTTTACAGGCTCAAACACACACCTTCCCTTCCATGTTTACAGGCTCAAACACACACCTTCCCTTCCATGTTTACAGGCTCAAACACGGGGCTGAAGACTGGTTCTGGCTCTTCATAGTCCTCAGAGCTGGTGGTGGAAGCAGTTCCTGACAGAGGAATGAGAGAAAGAGACTGAGAAACAGCTCAATGCCACCAACACACACACACACACACACACACACACATAACAGCATTAGCACACACACACACACACACACACACACACACACACACACACACACACACACACACACACATAACAGCATTAGCACACACACACACACACACACACACACACACACACACACACACACACACAGGAAACATAAGAGCAATGCTCCTTATGACCAGCCCCCTCCCCCATTAAAACACACACATCTCTGAAAGGAAGCCAGGAAAGAAACAGGAAGTCTAAAAGTGCACAATCAGGTTTTCATCTATTCTGAATTCTTCACATCATCCAGATCGGATCCTGAGGCGACAGGATTCTGGCGAACAGGGGAAACCGGGAGAACAGGGGGTCGTATTATACATACATTTGAGAGACCCCCACATACTTTACTGTGCACAGCCTACCCACTGGTCTACAACATACATACAGACAGACGGGTACACGCTTACACGCATACACAGAGCTTCTAAAGTCTAAAACAACCAGAGTGTAGACTGACCATCTCTGGCCATCTCTACAAATCCCTCACCAGGCCCCACAATCCACATTCACCCCACATCCGCAACCCCCCCCCCCCCCCCCACCTCCCTCTCCCCCGTCCATCTTGGCGTTGAACTCACACCAGGAAGACGGACATGGTGAGAAGACTGTGGGGGTGGGCGTGGGACAGCACTACAGGATATCGGCCTGACCCCACTTCACTGCGCGAGTCGAGCGCTTCCAGCTCCGCTGAGATCATTCAGGCACGGACCTGATTAGAGCGCTTCCAGTGACATCACCCAATAAGCGTATCACGGCAACAACCCACCCCTGGCTTTGCACTCAGCCCTTGGGAGTCGAGAGCGCTGAGCTCAATTATACTCTGGCAGGCCACGCGGCGCATTTGCGCCACAGATGAACAGCTTCGCACAGTTTGCAGCTGCCATTTCATTTTTCTGATGGCTTCTCATCATTGCTCAAATGCCTTTTGTTAATTATGTTAACCCAGTGAGCTCTCTGCTATACTGAGCAGCAAATTAAAGCTTTTTATTTCTGACAAACATTTCTCTGCGTCAGCAAAATGAAGAGTCGTGTGAGAAGTGATACTCACAGTAGCCTCAGGAAAATGATTAGATCAAAAACAGAATAGAAATCAACAGTAAACGACACTATGGCTTCACTTAATCTGCGTCTCACGGCAACTGGACATTTTTTGTGAAGGTCCTGAGGTTATGTCGACAGGTTTTCCCACATTTCTGCACAAAGTAACATTGTCTGTCACAATGCAATTATTCACACACAGTGGCAACAATAACCGAAATTCACATCCAGACATTGCTCTCTGAATAGATTCACCTTAAAACATAGTCGATCGCAAATTTAATTAAATATAGGCTAATATAGGCTACCAAAGTAAAGTAATAGAACAAACACGCCACACCTCTAGAAATCAAGGCTATTAAAAACCAGAAATGGAAAAAAAAAAAAAAAAAAACCTTTAAAAACGAACTGAAATATTTACCCTGTCCAGACAACTTCCGTGTTGTTTTTGTGGCGAGAGACAGAAAGAACAGAACAATGAAAGCAGGACGTGTGTGAAGGGGGGGGGGGGGTCACTCACTGAGTTGTGGGGGTGGCAGAGGGACGCTCCGCTTGGGCAGGATGGGCACGGCGTTGGACTGGCAGGTCCCCTTAGTCCTGGGCGGGATGTCCGGCACTTGCTCGGGCTCCTGAGGCTCATGGACCGGAGCGACGCTGGTGAGAATGACGGAAGAAGAGTCCTCGGTTACCACGGCGCCCTCGGCCCGGGGCGGAGCCTCAAATAACCTCCGCAGCCTCCTCATTCCTCCTCCGCTCCGGCCATGGCAGAGAGGAGCCGGCCGACCCCAGTCCCGCAGCACACGCACACGCGCACGCGCACACGCACACACACACACGCGCACACACACACACACGCACACACACACACACACACACACACACACACACACACACACACACACACACACACACACACACGCGCACACACACACACACACGCACACACACACGCACACACACACGCACACACACACGCACACACACACGCACACACGCGCCCTCTCTCCTGGAGACGGAATGAGGCCGGGAAACACTCTCGCTCACGGCCCACTCTCTCCCCGAAATGTGTTCCCGCTTGCCCTCTCGGAAGGGGAGTTGAGGGGACGGAGCTGTGCGGTGCATTTCTGACTGAACGCAGGGTCTCGCGGGGGGCGGGGGGCGGGGGGCGGGGGGGAGGGGGGAGGGGGGAGGGGTCCCACATAAGAGAGCGGAGACCGCCGCACGGGCCCTGGGTGGAAGGGGGTCACCGCCCCAGGAATTTGGCGTGCTGGGCCAAAGCGATCCCATACCCCCTCCCCGATCCCTTTCCAACAACCCTTGACCTTTGACCCCTAACCCCACACTTCATTTCCCTGGCTGCAAGGGACATAAGACTTTGCTACAGGTTCCCTAAGAAAAGGTCTTCAGAGTGTGTTCCTCTCACAGTATCACCTTTCCCCATTTTGCCACCTGCTGGCTGAACTTCCTCATCCTGACGGCTCAATGCGCCTCGCCACGGAACGGCAACAATGCCTCCGTATATCCCCACCGAGCAAACAGGAAAACGGGCCGGCGGCTTTGGGAAGGCGTGGGCTAAATTTAACCTCCCCCGCATCCGTCCAAAGGGCAGCGATTTTTAGACGGGTAAATGATTTTACTTCCGCAGCAGTGGCCCTGGCTCTTTTTTTTTTTACGACCGCTAATTCAAATCCTGAGGCTGGCAAGCTCTCCTGCGAGGTCGCTCCGCGATCTTAAATTTCATTGGTCTCCGGAGAACGCCGTCAGCTTGGCCTGGCTCCTCACATTCCGTGTGAAGTTTCGTTTTATGGGCCCCTGGGCGTTGTCTCCCGAAAGGAGGCCTTCAAAAGGAAGAGACGCTTTAAAAAAGTACTCCCAGAGGTCATCAATAATACACCCAGACAGCCCACGTACAGGCGTGCGATACGTGCTTGCGATATGTGCGTGCGATACGTGCGTGCGATACGTGCGTGCGATACGTGCGAATACATCGCACACCAAACTGCCGTTACTGCAGAAACCGTCAATGGAGCCGTGCCTCAAAATCAGGAACACAAGGGAACAGAGAGGCCTGAATATAACACGGTTTCCGGCACATTCTCTCAAGTCTACACCGGACATCTGCTCTCTCTGTCTGTGAGATGTGATCAGCACTGTTATGTTTTTATCTATAAAGCCCTGCTCAGGCTAATTTATCCTCACGCTTGAATTGGAACACTACAAACCATCGCATACACTCACAAAACTGGCTTGTACTCCAGGTCCCCGAGACAAAGTCTGACCTAAGACAGACTGCTTTTTGCTTTTATGCCCCTCATATTTGGAATGGACTCCTTACTGCCTTTGAGACAATTTAAGAACCTAATATTGAATCTGATTGTTTTTGATTGTAATTGTTTTTAACAAATGTTTTCGCTTTAACTCATGTTCTATTAATATTTTATTTTTAACTATTTTAACTGTAGTTTTGACCAATGTTTTAATTTATTGGTTCTTTGATTATTGTCTTATGTAATGTCTTTCTTTTGTTGTAACTGGGCAGTATTGTAAATGAGGGGCTCTCCCTCAATGCTTCCCTGAGGTTTAAATAAAGTATATATACATACATAACATACCAGCGTAACACCGCACATGTCAAAACACACTCGACACGTTTTAAGAGGACCACTGCTCGAGTATGACGCGTTTTTTCAGAGCGAGAAAGGACACTCTGAAGGGGCGCTAATGTAAAAAGGGTGTCACTCGGTGTGAAAATAGCCTCCATTTCCCCGTTTATTGGCCGCCCCACCCTTCTGACACCATCCCGTCCTCTCAACGTGTTGAGAAAATAGCGTCGGGCCTAGCACCCAAGTCAGAGCGGTAGTTCCTCTGCTGAGAGAGCTGACAGTATGTCCCCTTTATCCCTGGGCAAACAAACTATTTGTTCACCATGAAAACCTCAAATATTCTTAGACTGTCATTGTTTTAAATAAAAGGATAAAACGTTTCCTGAGTGTGGTTCCTCGGTGCTAAGCACTTGCTAGCGCTCACCGTGACAAACACAATGTACTGAATCACAACGAGGAAACCTATAAAGATCCTTTACCTAGAGAATGGAGGTGGATGTGTTCAGTTTTCTCAGGTAAGGTGAGCCAAATACACTGCATGGCCTACAGGTATCCGGACGCCCTCGTCCTGGGGCGGTCTTCATGCTTCAGGCTAGGCCCCTTAGCTAGGCTAATCTTAACGCTACAGCGTGCAATGACATTCTAGACGATTCTGTGCTTCCAGCTTTGTGGCAGCAGTTTGGGAAAGGCCCTTTCCTGTTTCAGAATGAAAATGCCCCCGTGCACAGGGGTCCATACAGAAATGGTTTGTCGAGATTCGTATGGAAGAACTTGATTGGCCCGCACAGAGCCCTGACCTCAACCCCATCAAACACCATTGAGATCAATTGTAAAGCCGACTGCGAGCCAGGCCTAATAGCCCCACATCAGTGCCCGACCTCACTAATGCTCTACTGACTGAATGGAAGCAAATCCACAGAGGAATGTTCTAGAGAAAGCATTCCCTGAAGAGTGGAGACTTCAGTGAAGACTTTGCTATAGCAGCAAAGGGCAACCAAATCCACATTAATGCCCCTGATTTTGGAATGAGATGTTGGACGAGCAGGTGCGCATATACTTTTGGCAATGTAGTGTATAACCCTCCAGCACATTTATTAAGTGCTGGAATATAGAATAGAAGAGGACTCGACGTGGTTTGGGCGAACCGGTAATATCAGTCTGACAGGGCTTGTGCTCTGTGAAAACAGAATCCAGGGTAAGCTTCGGGCTGGACTTATCAAATCTTTCAGAATCAGTGAGTGTTGCATGTGCTAAGCACATCAATCATGTCCTTGATGTGCTGGTACATGCAATTAATGTCTTGCCATGTGGTTCACTTTTATATCCTGTTTTATTGCATTCTGAAGGAGCGCAATTTCAAACTCACCACACAATGTAGAGACGAGCACAAAAGTGCCCTTTAACCCTTTGAAAAGTGACTTCTAGATCGTTCTGTTTGGATTCCAAGAGTGAGTCTCAAACACAAGATGAATAACTGACCTCTATTATTAATCTTACACTTATTTTACTATATTAATATAAATCAACTCTTTCCTGACAATGTATGCACTTCAAAAGCAAACAAGGTCTGGCTACAAAACAAATTGTAGATATAAATACCATGATAAACAGTGATGTACTTTTCCATCTTGCTTTATAGTACTGCTGATGTTCACTTTATATGAAACAGTCTCTTGCTTCCTCTAAGCCACCTCACGCAAACTTCTCCAACGCCGTGGATTAAATAAGGTTTATGCACCGAACTGCCCCAATCCCGCTATCCAAATTTATTAATCTGTAGTCTTATTAATGAGCTACTCATACTGATGCATCCCTGGCCTTGCTACCTATGGAAGGGAGACTGATAGGAAGGGACCCTCACGGATCTCTATGACCTATCCTAGGAAAGAGTCTGTGAATTGAAAATGGCGGAAAACAGGCAACGGCGCAAATGAAGGAACAGGAAACGTATCACAAAGGTAAAGATCTGTGAAGGATTTCTATGCTACATGCTACACTACATCAGCCATGCTAGCCAGCCATTAGCTGCAGAGTGCAGATAAATGTAATCGTTTACTTCATTAATAATCTCTTTCACAGAGCATTATTTTAAAATGAGTATTTATGTTGATAACCAATTATGAATAAATATTTGGATCACGTGTATTGAAGCCAGACTGTAATGAATAATAATAATATTGAACATAATAATATTTCACCTGCTTAAGATCAGATACGACCAGGCGCTATGTCTGAACGGTCATGTGTTCAATTATGCAAATGTTGTTGTTGTTTTTTTTTAAACATGAAAAGAAGAAGCAAAGATATATTGAGGGCTACTTCCAAAAGCAGTACGTGAACAATGCTATCTGCCTTTCTATCACAACCGCCATCACGAGATACATGCACACGTTCCAGTGTGTTCCTCAAACTAACCGAACCGCGTACGAGGAACGGGCTCACCACAGCCCAGTGAACAAGCGTGAGATACGTCGGGCATTCCTGGCGCACCAGCACATATCTAGCACCTCCGGGAAGCACACCAGCTTATAAGCGGGCACGGGCGGTCTCAATCTTCTGGAAAAGGCCGTCACTACCCCAGGACCAGCCTCGGAGGACTCCCCTGTGGCGATGGGGACGGCCGTACTCGGGCGCCGTCCGTGAGCCAGAGTGACGCCCGTGTCACAAACCGTGGAGCAACCGCTGAGGCCCAGGCAGACGCTATTCTAAGAACTTATTCTGGTCACTTCTCTACTAATAATGCCAAATGATAGTCTATGAAACTTCAGAAACCTTCCAGCAACAAGACCATCCCAGTCGCAACCACACTCCTACTGCCGGTGATGTGACTTTGTTGAGAGGCAGAACAAAAAACTTTTGCCAAACTGCACATTAACACCATTTCAAAGTCTCTACGGTATATCAAATCACACACAAACCACATACTGACTCACAGGTAGAAAGCAGGAGCATCCTTACTGCAGGGTGGTGAGGTACACAGCATTTGTTTGTTTGTCAATCGTTTTTAAATGAAGTAAGGTCGGCGGGTTCCTCTGCCACACAGTATAAGAATGGAGGGGGACTCACCTGTCGAGACTCGTCCGGCAGAGCTACCGCGGAGGGAAAGGCGAAAAGGACTCCCTTTGTTGTCTTTCAGATGACGGGGAAAGAGAAAAGACGCACCCCGTTTCTTCGGGGGTCCTTCCCAAGGGGCAGAACAGGACTAAACTCTGAACTAAGAGCAGCGCAGCGAGGGAGAGGAAGCGGAGGCTTATAAATGCTGGTGCTGGGCTTTGTGTTGCAAGTCACACACTTCCTGTATTGCATCGCTCTCTCTCTCTCTCTCTCGCTCTCTCATTCTTTCACTCTCTCTCTCTCTCTCTCTCATTCTTTCACTCTCTCTCTCTCTCTCTCATTCTTTCACTCTCTCTCTCCTCTCTCTCTCTATGTAAATAGCACCCCCCACCACCACCACCACCACCACCACCACCACATGCACATACAAAATATGCTAAGAGGCAGAGAGCATACAAGTACAAAGATGAAGCCCTCAAGATACCCACAATGCATTAGTGAGGCTGAGCAGTCACTAGAGAGAGATAGTCGTCTCGACGGTGACACCGCTAACATGGCCAAGCCAGGGATGTAGAGATGTACCCCTCAGGGCTCTCTCGAGGGGCTCTGTGCGAGGTGCACTGGTTTGTGGATAAGGGCTGAAGTACTGGTGGGAGGCACATGTTACTCATTCAGGATCGGTCACATTGTGCTGAATATAAGTACCAGACTGCAAGCTATGCTATTTAAAAAAAAATGTTTTCGTGTTTTGTCGGCACCACAATGAAGGTAAGTCTGGTGGGTTTTTTTTGGTGTTTTAACCTCCCTAATTTTAAAGTATGTACTGCTATATAATCCATGTGTTATGGCCAGGGCCCTGAACACACGATACCGCCAGGTGTTACACGGGTGGAGGGAATGAAAAGTGATTTTTTGAAAGGGTCTGAAAGGGTCCCTGACGGTCATGAACATGCAAAAGCAGCACAGTGTGGCAGCTAGCCCCCGTGGACATGAAGCAGCTAGCCCCCGTGGACATGAAGCAGCTAGCCCCCGTGGACATGAAGCAGCTAGCCCCCGTGGACATGAAGCAGCTAGCCCCCGTGGACA
Source organism: Synaphobranchus kaupii (assembly GCA_029718625.1). Lineage (NCBI taxonomy): Eukaryota > Metazoa > Chordata > Actinopteri > Anguilliformes > Synaphobranchidae > Synaphobranchus > Synaphobranchus kaupii. The sequence goes on from CM056378.1 coordinate 9,158,645, forward strand.
TGAAGCAGCTAGCCCCCGTGGACATGAAGCAGCTAGCCCCCGTGGACATGAAGCAGCTAGCCCCCGTCGACATGATGCAGCTAGCCCCCGTGGACATGAAGCAGCTAGCCCCCGTCGACATGAAGCAGCTATCCCCCGTCGACATGATGCAGCTAGCCCCCGTGGACATGAAGCAGCTAGCCCCCGTGGACATGAAGCAGCTAGCCCCCGTGGACATGAAGCAGCTAGCCCCCGTGGACATGAAGCAGCTAGCCCCCGTGGACATGAAGCAGCTAGCCCCCGTCGACATGATGCAGCTAGCCCCCGTCGACATGATGCAGCTAGCCCCCGTGGACATGAAGCAGCTAGCCCCCGTGGACATGAAGCAGCTAGCCCCCGTCGACATGATGCAGCTAGCCCCCGTGGACATGAAGCAGCTAGCCCCCGTGGACATGAAGCAGCTAGCCCCCGTCGACATGATGCAGCTAGCCCCCGTGGACATGAAGCAGCTAGCCCCCGTGGACATGAAGCAGCTAGCCCCCGTGGACATGAAGCAGCTAGCCCCCGTGGACATGAAGCAGCTAGCCCCCGTGGACATGAAGCAGCTAGCCCCCGTGGACATGAAGCAGCTAGCCCCCGTCGACATGAAGCAGCTAGCCCCCGTGGACATGAAGCAGCTAGCCCCCGTGGACATGAAGCAGCTAGCCCCCGTCGACATGATGCAGCTAGCCCCCGTGGACATGATGCAGCTAGCCCCCGTGGACATGAAGCAGCTAGCCCCCGTGGACATGAAGCAGCTAGCCCCCGTGGACATGAAGCAGCTAGCCCCCGTCGACATGATGCAGCTAGCCCCCGTGGACATGAAGCAGCTAGCCCCCGTGGACATGAAGCAGCTAGCCCCCGTGGACATGAAGCAGCTAGCCCCCGTCGACATGAAGCAGCTAGCCCCCGTGGACATGAAGCAGCTAGCCCCCGTGGACATGAAGCAGCTAGCCCCCGTCGACATGAAGCAGCTAGCCCCCGTCGACATGAAGCAGCTAGCCCCCGTCGACATGATGCAGCTAGCCCCCGTGGACATGAAGCAGCTAGCCCCCGTGGACATGAAGCAGCTAGCCCCCGTGGACATGAAGCAGCTAGCCCCCGTGGACATGAAGCAGCTAGCCCCCGTGGACATGATGCAGCTAGCCCCCGTGGACATGAAGCAGCTAGCCCCCGTGGACATGAAGCAGCTAGCCCCCGTGGACATGAAGCAGCTAGCCCCCGTGGACATGAAGCAGCTAGCCCCCGTCGACATGAAGCAGCTAGCCCCCGTCGACATGATGCAGCTAGCCCCCGTGGACATGAAGCAGCTAGCCCCCGTGGACATGAAGCAGCTAGCCCCCGTCGACATGAAGCAGCTAGCCCCTGTGGACATGAAGCAGCTAGCCCCCGTCGACATGAAGCAGCTCATTGTACTACAAATCACACTACTCAGCAAGGTAACCAAGGTTACCATTCAACAGGGCTACCATGTTCAAAGAAAGAATCCCAAGGAAGAGAGAGAACTTTTGCCCGCCCAATAACCCGGGAGCGCATGTCTTTCCTATTCATTTCAATGTCTGAGTTTTTCTTTTTTGTTTTAGTGATAATTTTTTGAATGTGATGTCTATTATTGTGGTGTCATGATCGTTGTACGTCTATTTTAATGTAAAATTAAAAAGGGAAGGGAAAATTAAATCCCCCCCTGATAAAGAATGTCTTTTAAAATTATGTGAAATGATGTATTGAAATATACGTAAAAGAAAATGTTTTTTTATTGGAAGTGCCTTTTAAAACCAATAAAAGACAAAGTTCAAAGAAAGAATTATCACTGGCAGGCTACAGATTTCCCTTGACCGGGCTGTGCGCAGTAACACTAACTTGATTTGAATCCCCTTACTTATGTGAGGAGGAAGTATGGCTCCAGGATGAGGAACTATCAGGAAATAAGTGTTCCATTTTCCAAGCACTTTCCTGACCAATCAGGTGAACAAACATTGAAAGTACAAATGGTACTGAAACCAGGAAAGTAACTTCCGGGTTGTTGAATGTTACTAACCTCCAGTGGTGACATTTTGACAAAATTGAGACACAAAAAAAATAAAACTAAACTAAACAAAACATGAAAAAAAAAAAAAAAACATGAAACACTGCCCTCTAGTGGCAATATTCTGGTCACTTCTTAATATGGCAATATTAAGAAATAAATTTTTCAACAAAAATGCAGAAAGGAAAAAGGAAGCAGATGCTGAAAGTGAATCAAAACGCGCCTCGCTGAGGGGAAACTGATTATCTGGTTTATTCTTGTATCGTTTCATTTCTGCCATAACTTCCCAAATCTGCGCTACTTGTACATAAAAGGCCTGATTTACTAAGACCTCTAGCGTGTGCAAAACCTTTTAGCGCACGCAAAACCAATAATACAGCCAATGATTGGCACAAAACAAATACCATGACCAATCACTGGTCATGTTATTGGTTTTTGCGTGTGCTAAAAGGTTTTGCACACGCTACAGGTCTTAGTAAATCAGGCCCAAAGAGAAGAAAGTTAATATTAATGACACCTTAAGTTAACAGTTTGGTTTCCCCTACTGGAAATGGCAGGAGTTAGCATTTTTAATTCTGTATGCTCCAGCTCAATGTTGTCTCTGCATTATTTAGCCATGAACCAATCTTCTTTCATATTAATAAACCAGTGTTTTTTTCTGCTCTTCCCTATGAAAAGCAGCCAATTTAACAACACCCATGTAAGTGTCACTAGTTAAAATGTGGATAGGCTACAATAAAATCTAAACAAATACCACTTGTGCCAAATGACAAAGGAGAGATTACAGAAAACGCCTCTCTTGCTCTCTCTCTCTCACATACAGGCACACAGGCCCACTCTCCTGACTGGATAGGAACAGGAAACCGCTCTCTCATGTTTTGCACCCACTGAATTCTTCACATGACCCAGACTAAGCTTGTGTCACAGTCACCGAACACAAGGACAGAATTCTGGGAAAGGGTAACCGGGGGTCAGTTCAGGGGAACACTATTGCAGCACGTGTACATTTCTGACATTTTCCCCATTCACATATCCTGTATAATTGCACACTCTATAAGTCTGCAATGCCCACAAACCATGTGACTTCTCTATTCTGTACTGTTTTAGTGAGCTTGTGCAACTTTGAGCTTATCGGATTAGCCGCATGGCAGAATTACAATCTATGCAGTGAAAATAATTTTTTTTTTTAAACACACCTAAACTTCCTTCCAAAAACTATTTTCATAATATTTCAATAACTTTCACATGAGAAAAAAAGAAAATCATACGTGCAAAAGCTTTTGACCACCAGGGGGCGGCCTCACCAAAGGCATGGTGTAGTCAGCAATACTAAACTCAGGCTTTTTGTATGCTTCTTCTTGGTAAACAGTAAATACCTCAAAGTCCCAGAATGCATAGCACTGTGTAAGCAGAGCCTGTGTACTTCCACTACAAATTTGAGGCTTTTCAATGCTGGTCACATTCGCCATACATCTGTGCACAAGCTGTAGATAATTTCCAATTAATATGAACTTTTTAGAATTTTTCTTTTTTACCAAAACACAATCATGAATTAACTACTGGAATATTCATATTTAAGGCTGCCTTTCATTCACAATTCATTCAAGGTTGTTGCACGTGCCCTCTAACACAGAGTAAGGCTTTTCCTTGTCATCCAAACAAGTTTAACACAAATTGATGATTGGCACCTGTAAATCTCATTGCTCATTGGCTGAGGCACCTCCAGAGGAGGGGTGGTGCTTAATGAACGACACTGACCTGGGCGTGGGAGGAATCTTGACAGTGGGCGGAGGCCTGGGAGTGGGCGGAGTCTTGGGCGTGGGCGGGGTCTTGGGCGTGGGCGGGGTCTTCAACAACGGAACTCGGGGAGCAGGGATAGGGGGCCGCCGGGGTAACGGAGGGGGGCCGCGGGGCTCTTTGGGGGCTCCCGCGGGGTGACACTTGGGTGGAAGGGGGGGCACACCCCCGTCCCCTTGTCCCGGGGCAGACGCCTGCTCGTTGAGAGGCAGCTGCTCCGAGGTAGAGGATGATGAAGACGAGGAGGAAGACGTGGACGGGGAGGCAGGGGATGGCTTCCTGTCCCCCTGCGGCTGCGGCGGCTGCTCGGGGGAGTCGAGCGGCAGGGTCTTGGGGCGTGGCCGGGGGACAGGGGCCGGGGTGAACTTGAGAGGGGGGCAGTTTGGGGTGACCCTGGGAGGGATAGGGGGCGGGGGCTTGTCCTGAACCCCGGCGGGTCGGGGGTTGGGGCCCTGGGGGGCCTCCTGGCTGTCGGAGCAGGTCAGGGAGCGGAACTGGGTCCTCTCCATTGGAACGGGCCGCCCCCCGTCCTGCCCCTCCCCGAACATCTTCTGCAGGCTGGCCAGGATGCGCTTCTGATGCCCCGGCAGGACCACGCCCACCTGCTCCAGGTCGGCGGGCGTCAGGGCGCGGCACGCGGACAGCGTGTCGTAGCCGACGCCCAGGAAGGCGGGGGCGTACTGCTCCAGACGCAGCACGGTCAGCCACTCGGACACGGACGGGGAGTCTGCTCCCGACGCCATGGCCCAGCTGTGGAACTCGAGGACGAAGCGATCAGAGCGCGGCCAATCCCGGCATCGCTACCCCGACACGGGACACACCCTAGGCAGAGGAACGAACAGTCAGAGCAGAGCGATCCTAATCTCAGAGCGGCCCTAATCTCAGAGCGGCCCTAATCTCAGAGCCGTCCTAATCTCAGAGCGGCCCTAATCTCAGAGCCGTCCTAATCTCAGAGCGGCCCTAATCTCAGAGCCGTCCTAATCTCAGAGCCGTCCTAATCTCAGAGCGGCCCTAATCTCAGAGCGGCCCTAATCTCAGAGCGGCCCTAATCTCAGAGCCGTCCTAATCTCAGAGCCGTCCTAATCTCAGAGCGGCCCTAATCTCAGAGCGGCCCTAATCTCAGAGCCGTCCTTATCCCAGAGGGGTCCTAATCTCAGTACAAATGGCAGAGCAGATACACCAATGTGGTTTTGTAACAACAGCACACTCTCTTCTACATATACTGAACATTCTGCACAACTCCAGTCTTCACAGGAAGCTACACTACTGAGGATACTCAACGTGCTGCATCAAAAATATTGAACATTACCAGTCAGGGTGTGAAATTAACACCCACCACCAGCCAAATGCCGGTAAAATTTGCAGCTGGTAGATTTGTACTCTAGCAGCCACTTTGGAAGGTAACCAACCAGGTTGCGTTATATCGTAAAAGGTAATGTGGCTGGTAAAATGCTGAAAATGGCTGGTGATTTTTAGAATTCACAAGCCCCTCTGGTCAGTGGGTGAAAAAGTTAAGTTCATACCCTGTTACCAATCAAAAAATCTCTGGTTTCTCAGGCAGAGATCAGTTATTCATTCTAAACCACATTCAAAACAAACAGAACTCTGATCCCCAAGCGTCTCTGCTCTCATTTTAAATCAGAGAAATAGTAGAATGTACATTACTTTGTGTCACTCAATAATAAGAAATATCATACATATATACAACCCATTTCTCATATTTACAGAAAAAAAGCAAAACATAATTCATTCTTTCCAAGCCACTATACCAGTGGTCCCAACCCTGTTCCTGGAGATCTACCATCCTGTAGGCTTTCATTTCAACCCTAACTTAGTCAGGAAGTAGTTTCAGAAAAGGGTTTATCAGATTCAGAATCAGACCATGAACGCATCCACGCTCTAGAGCATGGATACACATCTCTGGCCCTCGAATCCAAGTCCAGCCCTGGTTTTCTTTTCCCCCAGGTAATTAACTGAACAATTAGTGCTACTGATTGGCCAGGCAGTCTTCACACCTGACTCCCAGGTAAAGGGGAGGGTGGAAAACTAGCAGTTCTCGGCCCTCGAGGACCGTCATTTGAGTAACACTGTGGTCTAAACGCTTTAGCGCCTTAACGTACCGAACGACCCAGCAGTCCCTCCTCCTCCTCCCTTTGAGGTTATTTTCAAATTCAAACAGAAAACAGGAAGTCATCATCATTAAGGTCCGCCCTCGCCTCTACTGGCCCCGCCTCCACCATCGATACATCTTCACATGGAACACCCACGCTGCTTTTCAAAGTGCATTTAGCCTATAGCTTAAAACCTCAAACCAGAATTTAATCAGATTAACTTATGTAGCTAGACATTTCTGTTGAGCACAGAGAGAAGTCTTTATGTGTGCAGAGTGCAACTGGTTGCACAGTAAAATGTCACCGGATTCAAAAAGAGAATTGAGAATTTCAGTAGCCCATTTCAACTTAGAACACACACACACACACACACACACAACAGGAAACTGTTATTGTGTCACAGCTTAAATAGCGTTGCACACGTTTCTCATTCCAAATTTAGCACACAATATACACTTATGGAAATGTAATATACTGCAGTATATTTTAAATATATTGTGAAGATAATTTTGATATATTTACAATATAATGCAGCATATTCTTTTTCCATAGGGGTAGGCCCATCCTAAAATATATAATTTACGCAGCTTACTTACTGACCTTTCGTCTGGGCCTACATCTGGTCAATGAAGTACAGATATGATTTTACAGGAAATGGTAAAGGATGTGTGAACACAGAATGTAGTCTGGCCTCAGTGAATGTGAGACTTTTATTACTACTGGTGACAAAATACATCTTACATGCTCCTAAAAATTAACTTCTGCAATGAAATGTATATGTGCACATAAAACCCCTCTTGCACATGTGCCTGAATGCCTTAGACAGCAGAGAAATCACACATTTCAGATCTTACAATATACTCCTATGGTCAACGTCAAACACAATACCAGGCCTGAATTGCCACCGTGTCATATGGTTTTGAGTCCGACACGTGATGTTACTCCACTGCCATGGCAAGATTGACAAATTCATCGTGGCGCAACACTCGCTAACCACATCCCCTATTCTAGAGCTGGGAACTTGTAGGGATAAAGACTAGCAGTATATTAACTGGACAAATATCGCACAACATTCAGGCCTACTGCAGGCTCTTATCAGAATCCTCAAATTAATTTTAACTGGTTTAGTTGTATGAAAATGTCATAAATCTGAAAATAAGCCCCAGGATACATGTTAAATTGGATGTCCCCTTACACAAATGCAACTACAGTGCACTCCAAAAGTGTTAGGACAGTGACACATTTCTTGTTGTTTTGGCTCTGTACTCCAGCACATTGGGATTTGAAATGGAACAGTGACTATGAGGTTAAAGTGCAGACTTTCAGCCTTAATTTCAGGGTTTTCACATCTATATTTGGTGAACCATGTAGCAATTGTCCAAGACAAGAAAGAAATGTCCAACAGTACAGCTCTCTCTGTCGCATTCTGACAAGAGTAATGGCAAACCCCAGCAGTAATGGAGCCATTTATTTTATGTTCTTTTTAACCGTCAAAGGCGACTGAGTGATATCATCTTCAGAGTAAAGGAAGTGAGAGCCAGAGTAAGAGGAAAGCTTCACCTTACCCGTCACAAATTCAGTCACCAGAAATACCCATCCTCAACGATCCAATCAGAAACACCCATCCTCAACGATCCAATCAGAAACACCCATCCTCAACGATCCAATCAGAAACACCCATCCTCAACGATCCAATCAGAAACACCCATCCTCAACGATCCAATCAGAAACACCCATCCTCAACGATCCAATCAGAAACACCCATCCTCAACGATCCAATCAGAAACACCCATCCTCAAGGATCCAATCAGAAACACCCATCCTCAACGATCCAATCAGAAATACCTATCCTCAACGGTCCAATCAGGTTACGGTTTAAAAAAATAAAAAGCTGGGAGTGGACGCCCACGCTATACATCCATCCATGGAAAAGGGAAGCTCCCAGATTGCGTTTCATACATTTTATAAATAACTTCCCAGACCATTCATCACAATGTGTGCCCTGGTGGTGCACTTCCTGAATCTTTCCTATACATAGTCTTCAGTCACAATTTGAGAAAAAAAATTCTGACTTTCACATTCACATTTGTTCATGCAGTTCCTTTTCTTGATTTAAAAATACACACAGACATACACTACTTACCAATGAGTAGGCTAACCGCCTAGTAATTATCTTTTCCAAAAGTAAACAGTATAAATCTAAGGCCACCGCGCCAGGTTTCTACATAAGGGAAGCTGGTGTTCGTGCACGTTGTCGTGGGAAATAGCTGAAAGAAAATTAGTAAATGTTCTGACACTAATGAGTGATGCCCCAGTCATGGAAGCCAGAAATGGCAAACAACAGATTATACTGCGGAGTGCAAAAAGAATACCAGCAGGATATAAATAGTGGCAATATTCACACCAGCTTGAGTCATGCTCCTGCTGGTCACCTGATGTCTTTCCAATCACAAGATCCTATTGGAACAGCTGGGTGACCAATAAGAGACCGGCACTGTGAGATACAGATGGTCATGAGGTCACATGACCCTCCAACCTCTAGTTCTGCTTTATGGCGGGGAATATGTCTGCCTATGCAGAGTGCCTTATAGAATCCTTTTATATATATATATATATATATATATATATATATATATATATATATATATTCTTCTCTCCCTCCACCACCTCAAAACATCCAACTCACCCTCACACATATAAAAAATAATCACATCCAACTCACCCTCACACATCTAAAAATTAATCACAAATGCGATTCTCCCTCCCTCATATAAAAAATTGCCAGTCATCTATAGATAAGAAGCTAAGACAAAATCACCTTTCTTATCTTCTCAATTCAACAGAGGTTATGACTTCAAATATAATATATAATTTTTAATGGCTGACAGCTGAAGCTAATGCTCATGGGTAAAGTACGCTCCTCAAGATAACGAAAACATTTAGTTGCTCCTTGAAATGGGGTCCACATTGATTCCTTCAACTGCAAAACTGTTCCCTGCAAGCCTTTTTGAGAATATCTTTGGTGTCATTACAGCACAAATCCTAGTCTATGAGGGCAATAAACCAATTCTGACATTCCTTACATAACAAAGGCATTCATATGGACTTGCTGACAGCATCCTTAATGTTTATGAAATATTTTAAACTAAATATTTTTTTCCAACCATATCTATAAAAGGACAATTGGAGACGTTCTGAGTGTTGGTCACAATCTTTGTTCCCCAAATGTTTTACATAAGCCTGTTTTCATGACAAGTAGGAACTGATTCTTGTATAAATATTACCAGTATGTCAATACCTACCCAAAGAGATCCTTCACTGTATCGCGCAAGCTAAATATTTTGTTATTTTCTGAAGTTTTTAAACAGAGACAAGAAAAGACAATGCCTGGGTTCAATCAACATTTGCCCTTAAGCTTAGTTTTAAAAGTTTATTTTCAGTACGTTTAACATTAGTGTTAATTGTGGTGATTTCTAGTGTAAACTGTGTTTGTGAAGAAAAAAAAAAAACAATTGCTCATATTTGTAAGCCTAAGTTTGGAACAAATGTTCATTGAATCCAGGCCACTCTGATTATCAACAGACTATTAGGACAAGAAACTGTTTCACATGATTCAATGTGACCTTAAAATAAAAAGTAGGATGTTTTAAAGCCATAAATACACTTTAAGGCAATTTTACACGGTATCCCCGCTTTCATTTGTCAGTGTTGTACTACAGACTACTCTCAGGGACGTGTGGTTCCTTTTAGCAAAGCGAAATGACCGCCACATACATCCAATTAAATATCTATTCAGAAAAATGCCAAAGTATGAGTTATTATACAGTATCACCTCACAGTAGGATCTTTTATATCCCATTCGCTCGGGTCAAACCTGGTTTAATAGGACCAGACCTCCATGTTTCAGCAGCCTAACCTCCTGTGCAGCTTCTGAATAACTACGCCCTCGTTTTTTTCTGCCTCGCAGTGTAAAGTGTGCAAAAAGCATCAGAAAGCAGACAGAAAGGAAGAAGCTGACA
>CM056378.1:9169115-9223431 GCA_029718625.1 Synaphobranchus kaupii
CAAACATCTTTCAAGAGCATTTGAACGCTCCAAGTTAATCAAATATTACCAATTTAAAGTTCAGGCACTTGTTTGGTTTGTGCGGAAGAATGCATGAACACAGTTCTCAAGGTACTGTTGTGTAAACGTGTGAACTGCAGTATGTGATCACACTTCTCACTTCTGTCACTGTGAAAGAGGAAGAGGACAAAGGCTTCGTCTTCATCGGATCAAAATTGTGTGAACTGTAGTTCATTTGTTTAGGTTTACCAATAAGGTATGGGCACAGTCAAAACTGGTTTTCGAAATACATGTGACCTACACTACGTACCAACCTGAAAATTGCACATTTGAGCTTGGTGAAATGCCAACAATACCTTTAACTGCCTTGCCTTTTTTTTTCTTTTTTTAAAAGATTTACAATCAGTGGCTTATGATGAAAGATAAGCATTTGAGCGCCTGAAGCAAAAAAAGATCGACATTCTCTGGTTCCCGGATTCAGGTCTGTCCGATTACCGAAATGCACCGTAAGGCTGACGCAAAATGTCCAATGTCATGTGTACAGTGTTCCTAAGCAAACACTCACCTCTCCACTCCAGGTTCCTCCTTGTTAAGTCAGTGTCAGGCAGCAAGGTGTGAGCTGTGAGCTGCTATAAGCAGAGCCTCAGGGTGTCTCAAAAGCTCTATTACAAAGGCCCCATTACCTCAGGGCAGCTCGGCATTATGGGCAGGGTCTGAACTGAACGTCTGTAAGAATGCAGGACGAGAGTGTCTCTCACTCTCTCTCTCTCTCTCTCTCTTTTTTTCTCTCTCTCTCTCTCTCTCTCTCTCTCTCTCTCGCTCGCTCTCTCTCTCTGCTCTGTACGTCACACCCAACCATCACTCATCTTGTCACGGTGACTGTAAACTTCCTGATTTTGAGGATTGAGGAACTTCATTTGTTAAACAAAACAACATGGCATGCCGTGTTTAGAGCTCTCGACGATAAGAAGGCATGAGTTCTCTGGGAGGCTCGCTGCGGGATGTCCGCCAACAGACATCTCTCGCGTGCGCTGCAAACCCTGTGGTTTCACAATCGCCCACGTTCGCTGCGAAGAGAAAGTACCCTCCTCAAAACAGCCACCCACGCAGACCAGTCGCCCGTTTGACCCTCCCGCTCCCTCACACAGAACGGCGCACTGCCAGCAGCGTCTGCAGCCCGTTTGACCCTCCCGCTCCCTCACACAGAACGGCGCACTGCCAGCAGCGTCTGCAGCCCGTTTGACCCTCCCGCTCCCTCACACAGAACGGCGCACTGCCAGCAGCGTCTGCAGCCCGTTTGACCCTCCCGCTCCCTCACACAGAACGGCGCACTGCCAGCAGCGTCTGCAGCCCGTTTGACCCTCCCCGCTCCCTCACACAGAACGGCGCACTGCCAGCAGCGTCTGCAGCCCGTTTGACCCTCCCCGCTCCGACTAAATCTCTCTCCGACTAAATCTCTCTCAGCTTGACATTCTTCTCCAAACCAGGGCACATTCTGAATCCTGAAATCGATGGGGTTTGAGGGCAGAAGCTTATTAGAGCTGTTGAGGAACGCTGTAGTGGCACTGTGCCACAGGAGCTCAAGAATGTCCCGTGTTTTTAAGTGGCCTTCAGCAAACAGGAAGCTGAGTAAGAACCGAACAGCAAGGTCCCCCGGGGGGGGGGGGGGGGCTTCGCAGAATACACACCAGGGAAATGGCTCTGTAGAGATCAGTCAAAATGCCTCGAATGCAAAGCTCAACCCCCACCCACCCCCCCCACGACCCTTCCTCAAAGACCCCTACAGCACCGGTGCCCCCATTAGTCCCCCGTAAAGAAAATTCACCTCTGATACACTGCATATAATGTTCACCGATTAACAAAGTTTAGACTATTGCCTAATGCTTGGCTTATATGAAGGCACATCCACCAGGTCCTGTGTTTCCACATCCATATATCCACATCGGTTTTGTACTGCAAGGTCCACACTTCTTTATTTATTATTTTTATTTTTATTTTTTTACTTAATTTGTTTTTGCCAAAAATGAACCGATTTCATCCAATATACTGCAGCTGCAGGTGTTGGGCAGAATCTAAATGGATAGGCGAAAAACACACAGAGTCCGTACACTGCAGCTAGTGGAAAAGGCCTTGTGATTAAAGGTCTTCGCTTGTACACTTGTATTAAAAAGGCTAAAGTGGGTGAAGGGTGAGCGAGAGACATCGTGACGCAGCCTGTGACTGCTCGGAGAAAGGAAGGGGGGGGATGGAGAGAAGAGAGAAGAAAAGAGAAAAGAGGGGGTCTGGGAAAGAGGGGGGGTCCGTACAGGACGCTCAGTCACCACGTGCGCTGCCCCTGCACATCTGAGAGGTACTAGTACTACTGACACTCTCTCCTTCTTTTACCCTGTACCTCGCCCCACACTCCTCTCTCTCCCATTGCGCTGTTCCTTTATCCACCTCAATCCATCCTTTCTTTTCATCCTTTGCCCACTCCTCTCTCTCTCTCTCTCTCTCTCACTCTCTCTCTCTCTCTCTCTCTCTCTCTCTCTCTGTCTCTGTCTCTCTCTCTCTCTCTGTCTCTCTCTCTGTGTGGGTGAAAGTACAGAGCTGTCAGCTGCTCTATAGCTCAGCCCCGTCTCTGGCCCTATAATCATCCCTCTGTACTCCAGTCAACAATAGGGCATTCTACAGCGCACACAACAAAAAGGGCCCAACAATTAACAAGGGACCCAGCCTCTTCCCCCCGACCCCGGCCGAGCGACACATTTCTGCAGCCCCCGCAGTATAACCTGCTGCTCCTCCCGTCCCCCTTGCTCCTGTTCCAGAGAGCCAGCGCTCCAGATTAGACGGTACAAAAGAAAGAAGGGTGAAGGTAAACAGGAGAGGAGAGATGGAGGGAGACGGTCACAAAACCGCCGGGCCCATGTGACAAGTTCTTCAGTCTTTGCAGAATTTCTTTTCAAATAAAGAAATAAAGAGGATGAGGCAGAATCTTTCAGAATAACAGACTTTATTCTCAACCAGTGAGCACAAAGCCAAGTGGTTTCTCTGCAGAGTGACCCAACATTTTAAAATTTTAGTCCCCTTTTTATACACAAATCTTAAAACATTACTCCACCTTATCGGCTTTGTTGACTGTTTTCCCTATTGCACCACAATTATTTGATTAATTCCTTATCTGCTTGTTTACATCCCTTTGTGGGCACTTAATCCTGCTGACTTTATGCAATCATAGTGGTGGAAAGGCCCCAAAACTCCCTTCTGGAAAGTTCTCAAACTCCCTAATTCCAGACTGATAAAACATTGTGGTTTCGGCAAACTTTGTGACAAAAATAAAAAGATGTGTATTCAGGTGCATGTGTGCTCTATGAGTGTGAGTGGTGTAATCAGCTCTTTCTAAATTAGACAGATACACAGTGATTCATGAGTGCCTTAATATAACCTGCATGCACTTGCAGTTTTGTGCTAATACAACATTGTGCTTTTACTCTGTGCTGATTCTAATACAACATTTTGACTGATTATCATGTCCTCTGATACATACTGTAGTGTTATAATCAATATAATGGTAATACAATGGAATTTTCCAACACTAGTACAGCTACTACTAGTACTGCTATTGCTGCTACTGCTACTGCAGATATTGGTATTGCTACTACTGCTACTACAGCTACTACAGCTACTACTATTGCTACTACTGCTGCTACTACAGCTACTACTAGTACTACTATTGCTGCTACTGCTACTGCAGATATTGGTATTGCTACTACTGCTACTACAGCTACTACTAGTACTGCTATTGCTACTACTGCTGCTACTACAGCTACTACTAGTACTGCTATTACTGCTGCTACTACTACTGCTGCTGCTACTACTGCTGCTGCTGCTACTACTGCTGCTACTACTACTATTGCTGCTGCTACTAGTACTATTGCTGCTGCTACTGCTACTGCTACTACTGCACCAACTGTTACTGCTGCTGCTGCTACTACTGCTGCTGCTGCTGCTACTACTGTTACTACTACTACTATTGCTGCTGCTGCTACTACTACTGTTACTACTACTACTATTGCTGCTGCTGCTACTACTGCACCAACTGTTACTGCTGCTGCTACTACTGCTACTACTAGTACTGCTATTGCTGCTGCTACTACTACTGCTGCTACTACTACTGCTGCTACTACTACTGCTGCTGCTACTACTACAACTACTGCTACCTACTACTACTACTACTACTACTACTACTACTACTATTGCTACTGCTGCTGCTACTACAGCTACTACTGCTACTAATAATGCTGCTGCTGCACCAACTGTTACTGCTGCTATTACTGCTACTGCTACTATTACTACTGGCAGCTGCTGAAATTACAGGCAGGCCGCACGCTTCAGCACAGCTCGCAGGCCCTCCTGCCTCCCATTGCGACTGACTCTGCCCTGACGGCTCGGCTTCTGGCAGCTGGCTGCTTCCACGTCACCGGCTTCAGATCCTGTTTTGTGAAGAGCTCGACACAGAGCTATGTAATCTGCCATCTGACACAGGAAACAATGCTGCTCACTGTACGTCCACACTGGTGCAATAACGGTCGACATATGCCAGCCCTAACCAATGAGACGCAGTGTTTACACAAAGGCCTAGCCTATGTCACCACCTGACTGTGTGTGATTGACTGTCCAAATTGACTGTGTGTGAAGGAATTGTGCTATGCTAATTGTGAGCGGATCCACAGACCTTTACACCTCTGGATTAAACACCTCCACTGACTGTCTACCACTACAGCCAATCTCTATACCACAGGTGTCAGTGAATATTTAAATTAGTCATTCTAATTAAGTGTGATGAATGCAGGTGGCCGTGTGCTGATGATTGTGCTGATGATTTTAATCATCCAGCCAGAAATGGCACCGGCACTTCAGGACCCGGACTGTCAGTTACTGAACAGCCTACACGGTGAAGCTAGTCTGGCTGCAGTCTGGTTTAACAGACCAGAGCTGTCAGTTATCAGATACTGAACAGCCTACACTGTGAAGTTAGTCTGGTTTAACAGACCTCAAATAAGCAACTGCAAAGGCTATTTTTTAAATTTGCTCTCTGCACTCTGCTGATCTCTATATCATATAGATCAGTACTAACGTGTAGGTCAGTGAATCTCTGCAAATTTGACCCAAAGTGACAAGCAGGGTGTGAAATTAACACCTGCCGCCAGCCAAATACTGGTAAAATTTTGATAGTGGCTGGTAAAATTTTTACTCTAGCAGCCAGCCAGCCACTTCGGCTGGTAACCAACCAGATTGTGTTATATTGTAAAAGGTAATGTGTCTGGTAAAATGTTGAAAATGGCTGGTGATTTTTTGAATGCCAGTGGGTGAATAAGTAAATGTTATACCCTGGGGACAAGCATTCTGCTTGCCGAGATCATGATGGCCAGGTTGTTTGATGCAAAAACGATGGAATTGCACTATACTTGGTGGAAATGCCACATGGAGTTTCCAAAGCTCTGGTGTGCTCGGCACCGCTTGCCAAAAGCCAAAGTTACCACAGGAAGCATTTTACCCGTCTGACAGGCGTGTCTCTCCATTCACCTCAAAAGAACGTCACTAGTCCTTTTAACCTTTCTTCCAGCCTTCTTGTCATCCTATTTTTCCTTTTACCGTTGTTCTCCCGACCATTTCGGCTAGTTGCCGTTTCTTATTCTTGCATGAAACGTGTGGTACAGCAGCCTCCATTATCTTATCTTTATGTATATTTTTCATCTGTGAATATGTATGAATAAAGAGTTTTAAAAAAAAAGAAAACATTTTTTTTAAAAAGAACCTTACTGGGATGAGAGATTTTTGACAAAACTCAAAACTGTGACTGTTGACTATCAAACTGTTAAAAGGCCATTAATATAAAGGTTATCTGAGCCGTATCATCAGCTCAGAATCCAGAGGGATCAGATGCGTGAAGAAGCAGGAAATTATAGTTTCTGCAGATAAGCTAAATTTAATGGTCATATTCAAATAGTTTTTTTATTTTTAAACTCTTTTTGACAACATTAAGAACATCTTTAAAATCGAATGTGAATTTAAACCCTTGTCTCTCGCCACACTAGTCATGTGCCTTGAGAATGTTTGCTTACCTGTGTGTAACTCTAGCACACAATTAGGCTATGTCTTATCAAGCTCCTGTAGATCACCAATGCAAATACAGTTGAAGTCGGAAGTTTACATACACTTAGGTTGAAGTCATTAAAACTCAGTTTTAACCACTCCACAGATTTCATGTTAGCAAGTCAGTTAGGACATCTACTTTGTGCATGACACAAGTAAATTTTCCAACAATTGTTTACAGACAGATTATTTCACGATATCACGATTCCAGTGGGTCAGAAGTTTACATACACTAAGTTGACTGTGCCTTTAAATTTTTTATATTTGGTCGCATATCCTTTGCATGCCATGACTTCCTGATGTCTGTGACCCAACAACATCAAACGGCTCTTGATATCTTATTTTCTGGTACTCTTACAAGCGATACTATAACGTCTCTGCATTTGAATGGATCTCTATGGGAATTGGGGGGTGGGACTAGATTTAGCTGTAAATTATGCTGGAACAGTATGGAATACATGGTTGGTAAATTGGTTGTAAGTCATCAAGGGTCTGAGGTATCAAACAACCTCAAACCATCACTCTGGTGCCAGATATGCAGTAGATATGGATGGATCACTTTAAGGGTTGTTTCTCATGACAAATTTCCCTATTGAACTCTATGGAAAAATAAGTCAGGAGAAGAAACCCTTCAAGTTATCCATCCATATCTACTGTCTTTCTGGCAGCAGAGTGATGATTTAAGGCTTGTTTGATACGTCAGACCCTTGATGACTTAGAGCCATTTAGCCAACCATGTGTTTCCATAATGTTCCAGCATAATTTACAGCTAAATCTAGTCCCACCCCCCAATTCCCATAGAGATCCATTCAAATGCAGAGACATTACAATTACCGCTGGTTTGATTATTGATTATCAAATGGGAATTACTGCCACAAAGGAATAGCCCGTTTAAAAAATATGTAGCCTGTACGATTCCAATCAATAAAGGACTAAACATATTTACTTTTGCATTGTTTTTGCACATCTCTTTCAAAAGCTACAAACATTTCAGAATTCCAAATGACCTCCACCTCCCATGCGCTGCAGCCCAGAGGGTCTATAAAAATGTACTTTTGCTTAATAAATGAGCCAAGAGGTGTCTGCAGAAATGAGAGCATTTTATCGCCATTGTAGATCAAAGCCACAGCGGGTGATGTAAATAACCCAGGAGTACTATCCTTATTTGTTTCTGGAACATGACATGAGCTAATCCATCGACCGCACGCATTACAACCCTGACAGGGGGCCTCCATTAAGGGCTCCTTCTATGCAATATGCAAGGCAAAATAGTTAGCCTAAATTATACTCAATCAAATATTGTGAACACATTTTCAAGGAACAAATATGGGAAAAATGCCTACAGTTGTTAAGATAAGGCACTCTGGCTAGTGAAAGGGCCCTTTTAATACTGGAATGTATCTGGGTCAAGACTGAATAATGCCTGTTTGTTTTCTGATGGTGTTTATATTCAAGGTCTAGGCCTACGTGTCATTTTCTCTGAACGCAGCTAAGATATGTCTGTAATATCCACTGGAGCAGAGCACCTCATGTGTACAAAGAGCAAACATCAATCTCTAAAGCCCTCTTCATATGTGACAAATGTTCTACAGCAAATGTTCCTCAAGAGCATGTGTTAAAGAGCATGTGTTCTCCAGCTGGAAGACTACACATCCCAGAATGCCGTTTATAGGGGATCAAGGTTTTTCATTGCCCCCCAATAAATTGATGACCATTTTCAGTGTTTTCATTTTAAAACACCCAAGAGTTTACTGCTGTCATTTCTATTGCAAAATCTGAAGACTCATGGACCTTAAAAAACTTTGTTTGGAAAACACATTTTTAAAAATGCACCACTACATTACTGAAGTTGGCATTTTTACAATAAAAAAATTACCGATAATCACATTCTCTCCCTTTTACCATGGTTCACAAAAAACATATTTTATTTTAACTGGACAAAGTGGACAGAAATAACAATGTCTGTCTACGTCAAACCAGTAGAAGTAGCTAGCCAGCAAAAACCTTGGAGAGGTCCGAAGATCCCGTTTCCATTGTCCTATAGGCTTAAATCTCAAACAGTAGCTCAACATGACTCCACCAGGGCTGCGTCCCAATATTCTTTACTCCCCACCTCCTTTCCTCCACTCCCCCACGACCACTCCTCTCCTACCCGGAAGTATGCAAAACTGCCTGAACGTTTTGAGTACAAGTAGTTGCATGCACATGTACCTGACATTGCGGTTTGTGTCGAGACATTAATCAACTTGTAACTATTTGTAAGTAATACGTAGCCAAATCAGCAACATTAGATTATGACACAGAGATCAGTTTCCAGGGCACGGAGGAGAGGAGGTGGTAGTGAAGGAAAGGAGGGTGCATATTGGGACACGCACCAGGTGTCAGTAGCTGGGAGTTATGCAACACATTTAGAAGTATTCCTTTAGCAGACACTCTTATCCTGAGAGATTTACAACACAGTGCTTATAATAAACCATCCATACAACAAACAAGGAATCTGGCCTTAAAAGTCAATAAGGTTCGGCTTAGAAAGTCAATAGCTTCACAGAGCTCAGTGTGCTAAAGACTGTAATTGCTGACCAGTAGTCAGGTTTGCGTTTTAATTACATTCCAGCCAAAGATTAACTCAATTAAAATGGATTAAACTGTGTAAAGTGTAGCATAAATTAGGGAACCGGGCACTGCCACTGGGCCCTTGAGCAAGGTACTTAACCTGTGCCCTGTGTCTGTAAATATCCATCGATATAAAAAATGAATTAACCCCTTTCTCCTTTCAATCTCACAGGTCTAGAGGGGAGAACCCTGACCATGGCTCTCACATGATTGTAAATGTTGTAAATGTTTTTTTTTTTAAAGATATTTTAGGGCTTTTCAGCTTCATTGGACAGTACAGTCTCGAGAGACAGGAAGAATGCGAGTGAGAGAGAGAGAGGGAGAGACACGCGACAAAGATTGCGCGGCCAGATTCGAACCGCCGACGTCGCGGCTCGCAATGAGCATGTGGATGGCGCCCTTACAGGCTACGCACTTTTATCAGTGGCTTTGGCTAAAAGGCTCTGCTAAATGGCTCAATTGCTAACTGCAATGTACAACAGTATAATGGAAGGTACAAATGGGATTATAAAAGGCAGCCACTCAACTCTATTTGACCTGATCTTTTGAGGGCATGAACTTGACAGAAATAAAGGCCAATGAAACTACGTGTTTTCTTCACTCTGATGTAGGGATGTGGGAAAGCTGCCCAGAGCTCAGTGCGGCCCTGCGATATCAGATTAAGAGAAGGTCTTCCAGCCCACCCTACCACAATGCGTCATTAAGATCGTGGTAAAGTGTGAGAGTGTGACCGAGAAAGAGAGAGAGAGGGATGGAAAGAGAGAGGGACAAAAAATTAAACGAAAGGGTGTGTATGTGTGTGTGTGCGCGTGAGTGTATGCATGTACGTGTGTGTATGTGTATGTGCGTGCGTGTGAGTGTATGCATGTACGTGTGTGTATGTGTATGTGCGTGCGTGTGCGCGTGCGTGTATGCATGTACGTGTGTGTATGTGTATGTGCGTGCGTGTGCGTGTAAGTGTATGCATGTACGTGTGTGTGTGTGTGTGTGTGTGTGTGTGTGTGTATGCGTGCGTGTTTGCGTGTGTGTGCATGCGTGTGAGTGTATGCATGTACGTGTGTGTATGTGCATGCACTGCCAAATGTAGGATTAGGAAGTAGAGAGAAATACAAACTATAGCAATGAGAAGTGAAATTCTACAGGCCTTGTGGGGACCGGGGCCAGTGGCCGGCACCAGAAACAGCCTGAGCAGAGTGTCTTGGTTTCAAATCCTTCAGAAATGTGACCAGTGTGTGTGTGTGTGCGCACGTGTATGTGTGTGTGTGCACGTGTGTATGTGTGTGTGCGCACGTGTATGTGTGTGCATGCGTAGCCTACACACGGCAGAATGACTAGGCTGGGTGCACAGATCAATTCACAGTCATTAAACTTCTCCCAGCCAATATGGTGTCCAGAAGAGACAGCCCTACTGTCTCCGAAGGCACATTATAGAATACCAGATCTACAACCGCAGCATATAGGCTGCAAATCTGGAATGATAAACGACCCGGGCCTGCACAATGTGGTTACCTGACTGACAAACACCCAACACTCCATCAATTGTTGGTCCCCCTATATGGGAGTTGTATCACAGTCAGCAGAATGCAGTTTTCACCAAAGTACTCACCTACATTTGCTTAAAGTTAAATATTTATTACAAAAATACCAATATAGACAACCTTGCATGTATCCATAATTATTATTCTATTTTTATTTTTTTTCTAGAAGAAAGTTCATTCAGATATTCAGATTGTGTCATTTCAAGTTATCTGAACAGACTCACACACCCATGGCAAAGGCTCTAAGTCGCAGTTAGGCTATATTTTTATTTCTCTTTTCAAAAATAAAATAAAGAATAGCCTTTAATAAAAATATTAATATTTTGTTCATCAGTGTTCATTTTTTTTCATTGTTGAACAGACCTCCTAAGAGGACCGGTGTGAAGGAATAGGCCCCTGTAGGAATTGGCCCCTGTTACTCAGGGCTGGGGACTGCTGATTTTCCACCCTCCCTTTACCTGAGAGTCGGGTGTGAAGACAGTTTGGCCAATCGGGAGCACTAACTGTTCAGTTACCTGGGAGAAAAGAACACCAAGAGTTGGATTTGAGGGCCAGATTTGTGCATCCACAGAATGGGCCAATGAAAGCCTCAAGCCTGAGGAACAAGAGTAAAAAGCACATTTGTCTTGATGAATGAATGGATGGGAAATCCACAGAGTTTCCTCTAGGTAGCACTATATTCTACAGGTTTAAAAGTACACCAACTCAGTGAGATCAAGAGCTCAATGACGTACAATGCAGGCCATCAACACAAAAGTATATTCATGCTAAACATTAGCTTATATATTCATCTTAAAACGATTAAAATGTAATCACAGCATATGCAAGGTCTTCCTAACAAACTGTTTAATTACGACGTGTTGCTACTTCAAATCAAAGTTCTGCTATCATCGTCAATAATATGCAAACTGTCTCAAAAGTGACTTGAGGTTTGAGAACCAATTCTCTAAGCACCGACAGCTTAACCATTTAGAGCTTTTACTCAAACATTTTGAGAGTTGTCAAAAAAGATAGCTAGACGCCACAGCAGGGCTGTACATGAGCTAGCAGGTGATAGGAGAGAGTAGACACGTAGGGTCGGATGTGACAGCAAACCACAGCCTCCAGAAGTAAAGTCTTATCTACAGCTCAATATCTCGAGACTAACTCTTTCCATATAGGCTAAAACAGCAAACCACAACTAATCTGATTCATATGTTAAATATAGGCATACCCATTAAAGCAAAAAAACATAAATGCATACCACACACGATATCTTTACAAAAGCACACAGTATTAAGCACAGAAACTGATACATAATATTCATGCACAATTATTACAAATGCTGCCCACATTATACAGATTGTTGAGGATTTGCAAAGTTTATGGATGCACAGTATTGAGAGACCAATCCACGTCTGTCAAACAGCACAGCTCCTACTGTATTGCAATCCCCCAGATTCATTCAGCGATCCTAAACTGGAAATTCTTCAAAAAAATATACAAGACCAGGCTATAAAGAGACATCAAAGTATAGCTTATTCAAAGAGGCAGTGCACTGAGCCCCTCCCTCATACCCAACAAAAACATCCCCCATCTACATTCGAACCAAATGCCCCAAAAAACCCTCCTCAAAAACGCTGACCACAAGCCTGCAGTCAATGCGTTCCTCCAGGGTTAGTCACACACATCCACCCACTCCCATGACTAACCAGGCCCTAGAGTCTGACACAAACCTTGGTGCTACAGCAAATGGGTTTTCTTAACAAAGTGAGCCTGTGTCACTAAGCAAGATTAGTAAAACCCGGAAAAGCGCCATTTACTTCAGGCCATGTTCCAGATTTGGGAGGGTTCTGGGTTTTACTCAGTGCAGTTATCCAGCTAATCCAGTAATCCTGCTCCGTTGTATACCCCCCGGATCCGTGATACAGGCCCCAGATCCCGGTGCACTTGGCTGACTCACTACTGAAGCAGTCTAGGACCCAGGCTAGTGGTGTGGGGGAGCAGGGATGAGGGGACGAGAGGAGGGGGCGGTACCCTTGAGAACAGCATGTGGAATGCCACAGTCATCAAAGTTCTGGGAAAGAGCCCTCTTCAACCACACCGGAAAGATGTGGGGGGGGGGGCTGGTCGCAGAAAAGCATCGTGGGGCTCTGGATTTAGAGCAGGGCTTAGAGGGCTGGGCACAGGACCAGAAGCCCAGGGATTTAGAAGGCCCAGGTGAAGGCTTTTCCTTGCCTTACAGCTCTGGATAAAAGGCTCAGTCTGAACTAGCCTACCTCTAGCGACTTATTTTTTTTAGGAAAGCAGTGTTACTGAACCTGAAGATGTTACTTGTACCCCCAAGTCACCCCACACATTCTACTCAGCGGTCAAGAGAACTAAAATGAGAATTCACCTGCCTGTGCTTTATCTGATGAACCTGACATCACTTTACATTTTCTACAGCTAGCAAAACGTTCACATGACCGGTCTCTGACCTCAGGTTCTAACCTGGGTAAAGCATTCCATTTGCTTGAGGCTTATAGCCAAAAACGGTCAGCGTGAGCTCAGCTCTCATCTTTGCTTCTGCCAACATATCACTGGTGTTCTTCCCAATTTTAATCTGTCTACTCCATGCTACTTCAATGTCAACCAAATAAGTCTACAAGCTAAATTACTGCTACACTACTGTTAGACTACACTAACATGACAAAGAAGACAGACATTCAATTCCCACGAACAGTCCACTACCTTAAAAACACTGGGTCACTAAATTTCACTCACATTATCGGTGGTATTCAGCATAACTTGAAAACACTTCATAATCATAAAATGGATGGTTAGTCCAAGCAGAAATAATATAAACTCAGAAACCCCACAGTCCTACCATGAAATACCAGGCCAGAAAAGAAATTAAATACATCCAGATAATAAAAAAATAAAAAAATCATTTTTTAGACTGTTGACAGAAATTGCCTGCTACCTTTACTGTGCTTCAGATAAGATCAGTATACCAAAACATTCAAACAGGATGTCTTCCCTTCACACCTAAATCTGAGTGATGATTCAGAGTGATGGTTTGAGGCTCGTTTGATACCTCAGACCCTTGATGACTTACAGCCATTTAGCCAACCATGAATTCCATACTGTTCCAGCGTAATTGACAACTTAATCTAGCCGCCACCCCCCCAATTCTCATAAAGATCCATTCAAATGCAGAGAGGTCATAGTAACTCTTGTAAGAGTATCAGAAAATAATATATCAAGGGTCTTTTGATGTTGTTGGCTCATAGACATCAGGAAGTCATGGCATGACTTTATTTAAGTTTATGTTAATTTGTCCAATTGCTTTTCGTCCCCTAAAATGGCGGGGGGGGGGGGGGGACTATGTATAAAAAGGACTACAATTGCTACACAGTTCATCCGATATGTATGTTAAAAACCCTCAAATTAAAGCTGAAAGTCTGCACTTTAACCTCATCGTCACTGTTCCATTTCAAATCCAATGTTCTGGAATACAGAACCAAAAAAACTAAAATTGTGTCACTGCCCTCAAACTTTTGGTCCCCACTGTACATAGATACAATTATGAACACAGAAGCAGATGTGCAGGAGGACATAAATAAGAATTGTAGTCGATTATTATAAATGTAATTCTCAGGAAACACCAACCAATGGCAAGCAGTAGCCACTAGCACAGATTAGAATAAAAATAAAAGAGTGTTACTGGAATGTATTGGTCTTGCCTGGTCTTACTCCAGTCATTCCCGTAGAAAGAAATGACAGGCATAGTAGCCTAGGCTACACGCAGAGGTGTACCACGACCGGACAAACATCTGCAAGCTGATTAATGTGAATCATACCAAGTGCATAAACAATATTTTACCGCCAGAATATAGACAGGATTCATGCAGTTGAGTTTTGCACACACAGGGATAAACTGCTCCTGCAACTTTAAGAATCCCATGGAGTTGAGCTGTGGACGCCGACTGAATACAGTGAAAACACCCTTCCCTTGCATAAACAAATGCGTCAACATCACTGCATTCCAAAGATCGCAAGAAATAAAGTCTCTAAACCTCAGGCTTGAGTTACAGGGACATTAAAAGTAACTTTTCAAGGGATGTTTTCGTGAAAACAGCTGCACTGAAAAGCCATACCTCTTGCATTTCAAAAATAAAATCTCACTAAACGGGAAAGCTAGTTGGCTAAGTACTTGGTCCGAATACATTAGGCTAATTCCGAAAATATCTGAAGAATATTAACGCGAAATAAGTGAGAGAAGGACAAACATTTATGAATATCGTGCCACTGTTTATTTCGAACCATTATAGCCTGTAGCGAGCTCAATTTCCAGTTGAAACAAAAAGATAAGGCGCCACTACAGTGCGACATTCTTAAGAATTCGTTCCATAATCCCGTTTTCTTGCAGTATCAAAACTCATATTTGTAGATAAACGTCCATGATATCGACACAAAACAGTTTCTTTCTTACCTTTTCTATAGTTCCTTTCTATTTTAAATGTAGGATTTTAACAGTGATCTCCTATAACACATTTTCTCACGCTTGTTTTGTAGCACTAGTTAAATACACAGCGGCCACGTGACTGAATGAATAAACGAGTGAGCTTCTCAGAGCCGAGAGACTTTGGTACTGGCTGCCAGCGAACGTGAAAAAATAGTAGGCTACGACTTTCAAATACTTCACTCAAAGTTTTGTTGTACTTAACCTAGTTAGTTGATATATTCAAGCAGCTTTGCATTATGTTTTTACTCAAGAAAATATGGGACAGATGTTGATTAACAGATGAGGTATGTATGACTATGGCCTTCGTATCGCCTTTACTGGAGACTGGAGCATTAGCCCCAGTGGGTAATGTTCAGATTCGGTTCGTTTTTTTCATTCATCTCTGAGTTCTTGACTTCGATAACCTGACTGTTAATGTAGGCCTCTGTCCACAAGAGGGCGATGAAGCACTTTGGACAAAATAATCGTGCACTGCTGTTCACGCCGTCTCCTCTCGTGACTTCTGTAAAATATGTTCAGCGGTGCGCAGCAATGCGAGATAGGTCATTGTAGCTCACATTTATCATTAACTTAAATTGACTGTGACGTTAGATACAGCATTATGCACCTACAAACACTGTTTAGCGGTGTATCTTCTCGGGGGTTTCCTATGTGCTTCTTCAATTGTTAGGAATCAAGGTCGGAAGCGGTTGTGCGTGCGTGCGTGCGTGGAGTGCGTGGAGTGAGTGGGTGAGATGGGGGTTCCTGCTGCTGCTGCTGCGTATGACTCGCGGTGACTCACCGCGTCTCGGTCTCCTTGCTTCTGGCAGCGCAGTCCAGTGAGTGGGCGGTAGGGCGGCCCATCACGATGCAGACGTATTCTTCCTTGCCCGTTATACGGCAAGAGCAGAGGCGTTTACATCGCTGTTCTAATGAGCTGTTCCTGGATTCTCTGAATTCGTGTTTCAAAAAGCCATGTCAAAGCTGACGTCCTGGGGGCCCTGTCTCCACCAAAACGACAACAACAACTAAGCACGACAGATCTATATCACCTTAGCCTACCAAGGTTCAGAAATTATTCATAGTTAGAAGTTCACTCATTATCTCACACGCACTTGCAGTCTTTAAGCCAAGAATTTTCACATTTCATCAATATTGTAAGACCATTTCAATCACAATCACACACCCACTGAACCTTGAATGGTCCATCACAGAGAAATTTGAGACATTCACATTATTAATTTAGTAGACGCCCCCATCTGGAGTAATTTTTAGGTGCCTGAACATGGCAAGATTAGCCGTGGTATAATGCAGAGTTTGTACAGCTGGATGAGACTGACGTGACATCATAAAGACATAACGAGTGTTTTCCACTGGGGCACATTTAAGTGGGCTTTGTGTGGATTATCTTGTATCCCATTCCCTTAATGAACCCTGAGAGAATAACCCAGCGCACGTGGCCAAATAAGACATCTGCAGGAACGCATGTCTGTCTCAAGATTGCATCGATGAAGCCACACAGGGGAAAAAATTATTGGATTTTAAAGATTTTTTCCCCCTCTAATGTCCAGATCTTTATCTTATTTATATACCTTGTTATAAATGTGAGGTATAGCGCTGGAATATTATTTGTCGAAAAAAAGAATCAGCCGCAAAAATAAAATGAATCGCAGCATGGCAACGCGGATGTTGTTTTAGTCAACGGCTACACTTGCCGCCATTTAGTCACACAAGTTTTGCTAGTTTTGTCACATTACAGCAGATATTAGTGGGACTTTCTCACAAAGCAATTTGATGCTCTGCAGATATCCAAGGAGAAAGGCTCAGCTGGGGGCAAATGGATAAGCAGAGGGGTATTTCCCAATACTCGAAAAATGCACCCGCCTTTCCTCCACCACCGCCTCCTCTCCTCCGTGCCCCGGAAACCGATATTTGTGTCACAATCTTATGTGCTGATTTGGCTACATATTACTTACAAATAGTTACAAATTGATTAATGTCTCGACGCAAACCGCAATGTCAAGAACATTCTATACTGTGCATGCAACTACTTGCTCAAAGGGTTCAGGCAGTTTTGCATACTTCCGGGTAGGAGAGGAGTGGGAGTGGAGGAAGGGAGGAGAGGAGTGGTAGTGGGGGAGTGGAGGTAAGGAGGTGGGGACTGGGGAGGTGAAGAATATGGGGACGCCCCCTAGGGGAGACGAGGATTATGACATGTAATCCGGCCAGGAGGCCCAGGGCTCTAAGCTAATACGTCTTGTTCCAGCGCTGAGGAGTGAGACAGACTACAGCTGTGCTGGAGCTGAAAAAGCCATCCATGCTGTGAGTCACTAAAAACAGTGTGGCCGGTTACCGTGACCATGTGACAGTTATCATTTGGGCAGTTCCCAAAAACATTCCCCCTGAGGTCAGACATTGGGGTGCTCATTCGTAGCAGAGGCATGACTGAGCTCAAAATCTGATTCAAAGAACGGTGGAAATGCTAACTTCGCCAGTGAACCTGTGTTCTGAATCCACTCGCACCACGCCGTCCCTTGGCGGCCACGCTCTGAAAACAGCATCTCTACGAAAAGCTCAGTAAAGAGAATGTTCCGGGTGATTCTGCACATAACGCCAGGCCCTCGGGCCCAAATTGCCCATAACACCACCACTGAAAAGCACAGGGCACAAACGCAAGCCCCGGGGTCCACTCCGGCAACTCCGAGCTCTCCCGAGTTTCGCTCTTATATCCCTTTTCTTAACAGCGATGCCACTGAAGAGAGCCTGCGCTCTCTTCCCCCTAAGATAATCAGCAATAAACTGCTGCAGAGCCAAGTTGCCATGGCCAACATGGAGTAAGGGTGTGGGGGGGATTCTGAACGAGGCCACAAGCCACTCCGGTCGTGGAGTCGTCATTAGACTGCAGCGCTCCGTACATCGGAGATGTTAATGAAGAATGAATAAAGCAGGGTAAACTTCGTTCGACGATGTTCGGCGCAAGATGCGTGGTCGCTGTCGTTTTTTTTTTGTTTGTTTTCTTTTTTTTATAAAGGAAGAAAACTCAGTCAAGCATTGGCGGAGGACTGTAAGATGACGTGACGTGAAATTACGCGTAGATAAATGCTAAATTCCCTTGAAATGGCAGTTTATATACAGTATATATTCTAAAATCCTTTAGATTATATAAAAAGTGAAAATAGATTTTTGGCCAATATCACACAGTGATAAACCTGCTGTACCCTGGCTATGACAACACCATTTTGATGAGGCATGAGCAGATACTGGCCACATTAGTTCAGAAATTGCTCTGCATGCCAAGAAGAACACAAGTCCCATATTCACACTGTGCTTATTGTACTATATTGCAAAACTATTACATAAAAAAATTAAAAAATGTTTTTAACTGATAAAATTAAAGACTGAAGTAAATAGGCTCTGGTGAAAGTGTGGACACCTGGCCACTGAAACTAACCATTTGATTGATAATAAAGAATTCAAATGCAAATAATAAGGAGCCAAACCTGCATTCTGGCTTAAGGGAGAAATTATGAAAGAACTGAAACACATGTTCAACAACCTCAATGAAACAAGAAATTGGCTGTGGCAAAAACCAGCATACACAGATGTCCCCAGGAGCGAGACTGAGAACCGTTTGCTTTAACCTGTAGCTTTACAGTTTCCCTTTATTACATCAAATCATACAAAGGTGTGGAACATGCAATATGTTTTATTTGCGTTCTTTCCCAAACTAATGAATGGTTATTGATTAATCCGTTTCATGGGGCCTCTTGAAGAATCAATATATGAAAGGAGATTGAGTCCTTTAGCACGAGAGGGAAACCTTTATTGGTGTCTGCTCCATACTCCAAATGGCTGTGACACCTTTCCTCAACCCACTACCAGGTGAGGTGCATGCAGGGCCGTGTTAATGCATAGGCATTATATGCACGTGCCTATGTGATCTAATGGGGGGGGGGGGGGGGGGGGGGGGGCAAAATTATGATTTGTGGAGTCTAATGAAGCTCAGTCAAACGGTTGAATTTATTCCGCCACTCTGTAACACTTTGAGCTATGTTAGTGAAACGATGCCGCTATAACGGTCCAATATTGCAAGGGGTCATCTAACAACGCATTATCAAAACATATAGTATAGGTTCTAATAAAAAAATCCTGACATGCCATCCCCAGTCATTTTACCCACGCAATGTTTACTGTGTGCGCGTGCATGTTTTTTTTGGGGAGGGTGGCCCCAGAAATCGTCCTTGCCTATGTCACAGTCTGAGTTTAACACGGCCCTGGGTGCATGTATACCTAATCCATGACATTACAAATTAAATAGCTATATATGTATAGTGGTCAGGTAGCTCTATTATTCCGATAACTATATTTTTGATCAGCACAATTATTTATTGAAGCAGGGGTCCAGGAGGAAATTGTCCTCTACAGTGTAAGAATTCTACAAGACATATGTCCAGTTGAGCAGCATGCCCCATTCTAGAATCATCCACAGAACCGTTTAGTCTTGAGATGGCTTTATTCGGCATATTTTTTGGATTAATGGGGAGGTCTTCATAGTGCAAAATTAAAGGAGCTATATGTAACAGATTTACTGTACTAAATCATAAAATGACCATGATATGTCATCAGAGATTAAGGAAACATGCTAAGTCGAAATACTGGCTTCTCCGACAACAATGCTACAGCCAGTATGTTCTCCTTTGAAATTTCCATTCCGGGTCAGAACGTCTGTATTTGTTTTGGCCTGTGTGATTCACTATTCTCGAGTTGACTCCGAGTCCACTGCCCATTACGGACAACCAGATGCACTCCGACAGCCGATTTACGAATGCCTAAGCTAAGTTCAACATCGTTTCCATTTAGCTAGCTAGCTAAAGATTTATATATATATATATGTATATAGTTACTCGCTAAACATAACACTAATGTTAGCTTATATCTGTGTGACTGTAAAACATAGCCAGCCATGCATCTAGCTAACATTGACAGAGTTATAAAAAAATCCACGAGCTGGTTTATAATTTGCAAACGATAAACAAATTGCAAACGTATACATTAGCTGATCAACTTACAGTGTAGGACTCGTCGTCGCTTGTCATTGTCAAAATAGAATAAGCTCGTCTCAAAATATAATGTTGCGCTCGGCTCGTCTTGCGCTCGTGTTCGTTCAGTGTCTTGACTCTCTACAATATTGTAAATTTGGATTGCAGTACCCATTTTAAACGCTCCGGTGTCAATGTTACATATAGCTCCTTTAAATGTATCAATCCCAACTTTTTTTTTCTTTGGACCTTTTTGGGATTATTATAACATCATGTGACAGCCACAGGTATGTAATTGTTAATTGGATTGTATCAATGCTGCACAAATTCATTGAGATCCATGGCTCATCCATAGCCTATTCTATTAGCACATCCATACACTGAAGAACCAGAAAACTGTGCAGCATTGCTCCAAAAACCAGGCCCAACGGCCTTTAATCATGTCACGTGGTGCCAATGAATTCTACACTGACAAACATGTTCCGTGTTGTGCACTGAAACAGTGTCACCTTTGTCCAGTTTTTAATGTGTGACCACAACACGAAGTTAAAAACTATACTGAAGTTCAGTTAAGATTGACAAACAGTCTCAAAAGGCTAAAACATACCCCTTTACATCCTGGATCAGTCACAGTCTTAAAGCCTTCTGTATCCGGACCCCCGTCGATGTTCAAAAAATAATACCACATTATTGCCCAATACCACATCACGTTTATATGGGCCACAGTTTCTTTTTATGGAAGACACAGGACACATCACATCTCAAAACTTTCAGAGAAATCTGTATTGTTTTTTTTGTTTTTTTTAATCCCTCTACATACATTCATACAATTCTAAATCACAGAAAGCAGACTTGGGTTGTAAGAGGACCACGCCTTCCGCAGCCCCAGGGTGTACAATGTTTATCGTAAGCACCAGTCAGCAGGAATTAACCCCCAAATCGCTCAATGGCATGAGCAAAAAAAAAAAAAAAAAAAAAAAAAAAAAAAGGGGTTAGAGGAAAAGAAAAAGCTGGGCCTTTGGGAGACCTCAGAGTCTATTTGTCTGGATATTTAAAAGCTAATTAAACTGTAATAATTCATAAGCCTGTGGATTATGAGGTGAACACAAAAGACTGTAGCCGTTTCAGTTGTCGTGTGGGTTGTATAATTGATCTCACCGGAGTCCTTTTCCAAAGGCAGCTTTTTCAGAATCTTTTTTTTTTTTTGTTGGAATGTGAATGGTGACAATAGTGTCAGTGCCTGGTCTTGGGAAAGAGAGAGAGAAAAGGCCCATATGGTAGCGTGTGACGTGGATTTCTGTTTCTGTCTGTATGAACACAGGGCTGAGGGAAAGGTGTCTGTGTGTCTATATTTTAATATAGTACCCAACAGGAACAAAATATATTTTTAAACCAACGCCGGCAGGGGATCGGAGACCGAATGAGAGCTGGATTTATTTCTGTTATGTTTTCAGCAAATGTGTATCAATGCACAGCACTATTTACACAGCAAGGACACGTTAAGAGCATGTGCTTGCGTGTAGATAGAGAAACGTCCTCTGTTGCTCAGAATCCCTCGCGTGTGAGAGGATGCTGAGCTTTTTTTGTGTGAGTAGTTTGCGTACACTATATGCATGTGGAAAATAATGAGCCGCTCTGTCGTGTGTGTGTGCGTGCGTGTGTGTGTGCGCATGTGCATTTGTTTGAGATTGTGAGAAATGGTGAGGTGTGCAAGACGATGTTTGGGATGAGTGCATTTGTGTTTGTGTGTGTGTGTGTGTGTGTGTGTGTGTGCGTGCGCATGTGCATTGAGATTGTGAGAAATGGTGAGGTGTGCAAGACGATGTTTGGGATGAGTGCATTTGTGTGTGTGTGGCGCGTGTGCGTGTGTGTGCGTGTGTGTGTGTACACGGAGGTTGTGGTCTCGGGGCAGGTTTCTCAGTTGGCCTCCTCATCGCTCCCTTCTCCCCTCTCCTCCTTGGCCTCGCTCAGACCGCTCTCGTCGATGTTCTCCAGGGAGTCGGCGTGCTGGATGCAGAGCTCACTCAGGGGTACGTTGGAGAGGCTGTTCTGCTCGGGGTACAGCCAGGGCTTGAATCCCGGACTATGCTTCTGCTTCCACTCCCGATACTTCAGGCACGCTTTGTTGATCTTCTTCATCGCCTGCGTGCGATGCAGGGAGAGAAAAAAATCCCATCAAAGAACATCCAGGAACATTCATACAGGGGGATCGTACAGCCGTTCATTATTCATTTACCCATAATCCTGCAGCCCTTTTCTGTAGCAACAGGGCTTTTCATAGAGGCAATTCAAGTGAAAATGACATTTTCACCAAAAGCAATTCAAACCAACAACTCCCAGATGCCTACCGTTCTCCGCTGCACCACCGGCCCAAGAGCTGGAGCGCATTATGAGCGATGTACATTCTCCAGAGCTGAAGGAAGCGCTCAAAGGCGATGCTTTTGGACGCCTGATGCACGCTTTTGTGCCTTCCCGCGATACGAATACGCGCGCCTAACGACCGACGTGGCGCTCACATCCTCCACGAGCCGCGTGGTTAATGAGAATCGGCGTTCACAGGGCGAGACGGGCCGTCCGTCAAATCTCAGCGGAGGAGGACTGACTCATTCCCGCCTCTCCCCCCTCTCCCACTCTTACTTGGGGTCAAATGAGGGTCGCCCGCATCCAGAGAAATCTGACAGTCGAGTCGCAGAGGCCGACAAGAGACTTTCAATTTAATGAGGGCCTGATAAGATTTCAATTTCAACACATCAGGAAGCGGAGGTAGGCTCACACCCCCCTCCTCACCACCCCCCCACCCCCCTCCCGCTGTCCCCGCCGCCTACCCTCCCTCCCTCCGTCCAGCTTCCTGTTGGAGGAAAAGTGCTCCGTCGACCAGACCAATCACAGACCTTTCCGAGTGCTGCCAGGGCGCCTGTCTGTTCTACATTAAATATTTACAAAGGACGTCACTTAGTGGGTGTGGAGACATTTCTCAGGAACGCTGCCCATTTGTCAGCCGAGATACACTGCCATTTTGGCTTTCGTAGAGGCCGGAGGAGGGAGAGGGTTATACGGAAATGACCGGGCTTGGGGGAGTCTTCCGGAGTCAACCCCTTTCAGGTGGATACGTAGATAAATCCACAGAACACCAGCGCCCCCTGTAATGACTTCAGAATATAAGACAATAATCCTATTGCTGTCCAAGATGACTAGTATGTCCAGTTTTACACTTGGCATCATTAACAGGAAGTAGGCTGGAAAAAAATGTATTTTATTTTTTTGCTTTAACACAAGACCGACCTGAGATACATCTACAGGTTCATCAAAATCAAATGAAACGACTCTCCTCTATGGGGCTAATGGACACGGTTTAAAAATAATAATAATAAATAATCTGTAGACGGAGTGCATCTGAGCTCCAAAAAAAAAAACATTTGTCAAAAACTGAAGAGCAACATTGACCACAGAACCAGCATTCCCATCACCCCGCTGTAATTCAGTTACGGCATTTTTAGAAACAAGGTTTTGGCAGAACACTGAGCCCTTTTTTCCGTGCGCTTTGAAATGCGGTCCCGGGAGAGTGCCCTGGCCTACTTCAGCTGACACACATGCAGCGTAGCGACAATGTGCATACATGCAGCGGACACACGTGCAGCATAGCTCCAATGTGCATACATGCAGCTGACACACATGCAGCATAGCTACAATGTGCATACATGCAGCTGACACACATGCAGCATAGCTACAATGAGCATACATGCAGCTCACACACATGCAGCATAGCTCCAATGTGCATACATGCAGCTGACACACATGCAGCATAGCGACAATATGCATACATGCAGCTGACACACATGCAGCATAGCTCCAATGTGCATACATGCAACTGACACACATGCAGCATAGCTACAATATGCATACATGCAGCTGACACACATGCAGCATAGCTACAAAATGCATACATGCAGCTGACACACATGCAGCATAGCTACAATGTGCATACATGCAGCTGACACACATGCAGCATAGCTACAATGTGCATACATGCAGCTGACACACATGCAGCATAGCTACAATATGCATACATGCAGCTGACACACATGCAGCATAGCTACAAAATGCATACATGCAGCTGACACACATGCAGCATAGCTACAATGTGCATACATGCAGCTGACACACATGCAGCATAGCTACAATATGCATACATGCAGCTGACACACATGCAGCATAGCTACAAAATGCATACATGCAGCTGACACACATGCAGCATAGCTACAATGTGCATACATGCAGCTGACACACATGCAGCATAGCTACAATGTGCATACATGCAGCTGACACACATGCAGCATAGCTACAATATGCATACATGCAGCTGACACACATGCAGCATAGCTACAAAATGCATACATGCAGCTGACACACATGCAGCATAGCTACAATGTGCATACATGCAGCTGACACACATGCAGCATAGCTACAATGTGCATACATGCAGCTGACACACATGCAGCATAGCTACAATATGCATACATGCAGCTGACACACATGCAGCATAGCTACAATATGCATACATGCAGCTGACACACATGCAGCATAGCTCCAATGTGCATACATGCAGCTGACACACATGCAGCCTAGCTACAATGTGCATACATGCAGCTGACACACATGCAGCATAGCTACAATATGCATACATGCAGCTGACACACATGCAGCATAGCTACAATATGCATACATGCAGCTGACACACATGCAGCATAGCTACAATGTGCATACATGCAGCTGACACACATGCAGCATAGCGACAATGTGCATACATGCAGCTGACACACATGCAGCATAGCGACAATGTGCATACATGCAGCTGAGCGCCTGAGACGGTACATACATGATGCATGTGCAGCATGTTCAACTGGTCACGTAAAAAACAGGCGTGCATATTAGGCTACTGATGCTTAAGGAAGCCGCTTGGTTGTACAGTATATTCTATAAAAGAGTTCAGAGTTTACAGCTTAAAGGGGAATCCGACTAGTAATTTATTTTAGATCAAACGCCGCAAAAGGCCTGCAAACCTTTTATTTATTTAAAATCTGTCCAGAAAGAGTTCAGGCGAGATGCTACTGCCAAAGACTACTTCATTGCTACACATTCATCTGTAGATAAAGGAGACTGAATCGTACACAAAACATCACAAAGTGACAAACATGGCTTTTCATGCGTCGTGCATTAAACATATCCGCTTGTATGGGGACCGAAGTGTAAACATTATCTTTGCTTAAAACCTCAAAGGCAAGTCATGGAAAAAAATGTCATAGGATAAAATTGAGTTAAAACAATCCTAAATAGCGAAGAACATACGTACTTTTGGAGCCAGAAACTGAGAAGACTTGTTGACGACCCACTTGGGTAACGAACCTATGGGAGAAGAGTTAAATAATTTCAGTTAATATCTCTAAGTCTATGGTGTCCTGGTGTCTTCTGGGAAAGTATGAGAACACCGTCTGTACACGCCTGCCACCACACTGTGCCATTGAGTAGAGGAGAGATGTACGCTTTTGTAAAGCAATTACAGTCAAAGCAGATGGTGCCGGGATCCACAGAGGTCACACGCCAAAAACGGGATTTAATTAAATTCCAGGGTTGAGGATTTGTGGTGATTTCACAGCTCACCAAGTCCTTTAAAGAAGAATTCCAAGGCTAGAACACTTACATCGTTAGTAAATGTGTAGCAGTGATGTGCAATTCAACTGGGATGCATTTTACATCACCGATATGCAAATTATAACCATGTCAAAGTGTTTTAGCCTGGAATTTCCCTTTAATCAGACTATCTATTTCTCTTATGGACTCTCTGGCAGATACCATTGTGCATAACTGGCTCCAGAACCACCTCACCATGCAATATCAAATCTATTTTTGTCTCATCTAAACAGAACTATTTATTTTGTCCTGCTCTTTACTATATGACAAGGCCTCCTACAGCTTTTCACAGCTAGTAGATAATGACGAAAAGGAAAAAAATAATTAGCATTTTGTATTCCACCTTTTTGTTTTTATTACTTCCATTTATAATTTTTTTATTCAGAAACATAAATCTGACCTTTATGATTAATTGAATGACACCAATATGAACATCTCCCTCATAGCACTTGTAGTTTTAAGAGAAATACACTGCCTGGCCAAAAAAAAAGTTGCAGTTGCACCAGTCATGCATAGTGCCCACTGTACAAGCCTCTGGAGGCAGTGTTATGATCTGGGGTTGCTTCAATTGGTCAGGTCTAGGCTCAGCAACGTTATGCAGCAATAAAATGAAGTCAGCTGAGTACCTGAATGTACTGAATGACCAGGTTATCCCATCACATTCCAGGACGACAATGCCAAGATTCATCGGGCTCAAATTGTGAAAGAGTGGTTCAGGGAGCATGAGGAATCATTTTCACACATGAATTGGCCACCAGAGTCCTGACCTTAACCCCATTGAAAGTCTTTGGGATGTGCTGGAGAAGACTTCACGGAGTGGTTCGACTCTCCCGTCGTCAATACAAGATCTCGGCCAAAAATTAATGCAAGTCTGGACGGAAATAAATGTTGTGACGTTGCATAAGGTTGTCGAAACAATGCCACGACGAATGCGCGCCATAATCAAAGCTAAAGGCGGTCCAACAAAATATTAC
This sequence comes from Synaphobranchus kaupii, assembly GCA_029718625.1. Taxonomy (NCBI): domain Eukaryota; kingdom Metazoa; phylum Chordata; class Actinopteri; order Anguilliformes; family Synaphobranchidae; genus Synaphobranchus; species Synaphobranchus kaupii. The sequence continues at coordinate 9,195,571 of CM056378.1, forward strand.
AGTGTGCGACTTTTTTTTTGGCCGGGCAGTGTATATGAAGAGAAAAAGAAAGATTTGACCCCATGTTGTAATAACAGCACTTTACCAGCAGAGGGAGGCCTGTCCAAGTGACAGAAGGTGTGTATTATGCCTATGACTCACCTCGGGGGTCCACCTGTGCCAGGTAAGTGAGGGTACAGCTGGTAGGTCCATTACTGTGGATCAGGTAGCCTGTCTGGATGGACACAGCTCGGACCATCTCCTTCTTAGGAGGATATTTCTGTGGAAACAGGTTCACGTAAGCACACATCACTTCCTGTTCTTCACGGTGACGGTCACGTGGATTCATGTGGCAGTTAGCCAACAAGAACTCCACTGTGTGCCAGTCATTCCGTAGCAGACCGACATGTCCGCTTTGCAGAAGACCGTTGAAAAGGTGATCTTACCCATTTCGAGAAGCATTCGCCAAGAAATGACCTCAGCGAAATAATGCCTCTATTCCAAAGCCGGCCCACCAGGAGAGCATCCTTCAGACTGATTAATGTCAGAGATGCATTATTAATGACGACCTTGGTAATGCTAATTACAGTGAAACATTCCTCGTGTAGAAACATAAGTCTTATATGTAAGCAATTTAAGCTGGGGGCTGGACGTTTGCTGCAGCGGGGGCAGCCAACCAAACGTCTCCTGACGAACAGTAAAGCCGCACAGGCCCTTAACAAAGGCCTGGTCATATCGTGTGTCCGCCCCGTTCAATGCCTGTTCACTTACCCGTCGCCACCCACAGGAACGGTGCTACTTTGCCAAAAATAACAAAGCTCTGGAACCACATAACAGTTTTAGAGGGAAATCGATTACATGAACTATTAGGGTGGACATTAGTATTGATTTCAAGGCACAATTCAGCATGCAAGGTGTCAGCTAGTGAATCAGCTCTCTCCGTCTCTCGCGCCCGCTCGCTCCGTCGACATGTGAAAATGAAGTCTGTCAGGAGGGCAAAGGCATAGCTGTGCTCATCCATCTCACGAGAGATGGCTTAACCCTTTAAGGCATGAGATCACAAACACGATATTAGTATGTTCTCAACTGAACATTCTAATGCCGATGTAACAATCACTCCTGGTAATTGAAAGCAACGTTCTAGAACACTGCCTTAGAATTTTGCAAAAAACATTCCAAAAAGCTTGCTCTTCAAAGGGTTAAACAAGGGCCCGGTGATGAGCATAAGCAGAAACACAAACAGCAGTTGAGTGGTGGGCGGGTCTTATCGAGGGCCATCAATCAATCACGCACAGTGTAGGAAGACAAGGGGGAGAGGTGATGAGCGCTACCACATTTACAGGACGTCTTGGCCTCTTTCTCCCTCGCTCTCTCTCAGACGCGCACGAGCACAAGCATACGTACGCACACCCAGTCAGACACACAGACAGACAGAAAGACACAGACACAGACACGCACTCTGTTGAACCTTCCAGCGAGAGACTCTTCAGCAAAGATTGTATCTGTGCGCCTTAGTGAGAATCCAGTGCAAAAAGCTTTCTCCCCAATTCATCCATTATTCACTCTGCAGGCTCGCTTACATCCAGTGCGCTTGGCACACAGCTGAGGCCTGCGGGCCTCTAACACAGCCGAGGCATTATGGGCCGTGTGTGCACAGTGCCCAGCTCGACATTCCTGGACGCATGGGACAAGACGCACCGATGCTAAATTCACACGGACAATAGAGAACGAGGCGAGCATCTGTTTACCGTCATAATCCTGTCGCTCCGCCAAAGCTCGTTCAATTGTTCATCAAGCAATGGCTTTACGCCGAGACGTCTGCACCTTAATGTGGACTAATTTAAGAATTTATCTACTTTACCATCAGACAAAGTCACGCTTAACTGGCGCTGAGAAGGACAAGAGGACAGACAGCTTTGAAAGGGTGAGATTCACTCACAGCATGTTTGACAGAGTAGTTCATGATGATGTAATCACTTCCCGTCGCCAGCCAGGAGCGCAGAGTTATGACATCACGGTTCTTCAATGGCTTTGGACACTTCCCTGAGCAAAGACAAGCCAACCATAAGACACACACTCCCTCAAACCGGGCGATAGGTTTGTCACCGAAACCAACGATTCTGCTGTTTGAGGGGGTGGAGAAGCATATTGGCAGTTGTAGGGATCTTCTTACACGAGTAATAGCCCACGTCCGCGTTGACCGTCAGCTTGCCGATGTCGAAGGTCTCGATCACGTTGGCGTCCCATTTCTTCCGGTACTCGATATCGTGGAGGACGTCGTACATGGTGTCTGCGGAGACGTCCTTACACACGATCCGACACTGCGGGGAGAAAGACACGCGTGTACAACATCACGGTTTCATACGATTACACATGATCAAACACTGCGTGGAGAAAGACACGCGTGTACAACATCACGGTTTCATAGGAGTAGGCTACACATGATCCCACAGAGCAGGAAAAAAGACACGCAAGCACAACGTCACAGCTCAGATTATTATGGGATTACACCCAGACTTTGGTCGTCATGGTTCTCTTGGTTCCCCGATGCGACTCCCCCATTTTTTAAATTTATTCTTTCAGCTTCATTGGACAGCAGAGTTTACTGTAGAGAGACAGGAAGAATGGGGAGTGAAGCAGAGAGGGAGAGACATGCGACAAAGGGCGCGTGGTCGCATTCGAACCACCGGCGTCGCGGCTCGCAATGAGCACGTGTACGGTGCTCTCACAGGCTACGCTACCGAGACACCCCAAATCCCTCCCCCCATTTTAATGCAATCACACAGGCAGCGTGCCCCTCTCCCAGCAGTAGACGGGTAGCGCTATCCAGCTCCCACTTCCTGAATAAGGCCTCAGCCGCACTCAGAACTCTCTCGCAGCCAGAAAACTAATCACGTTACAGCGTGGCACATTTCCTTCCTGTGCCCGTCCAGCCGCCAAATCAGAATACAGCAAACCCTTCCAAAAGCAACAGGCGAAACACAATCGACACAAGACCCCCTCTAAACAGGGCTCTATGGCTCCATCCCCACTGTTACAGAGTACCACAACCCCCCCCCCCCCCCCCAGCCCTCTACCCCCCTGCTGAGGTACAAAATGGCTGCCATTTCCTGAGAGCAGCAACCCAACAAAAGTTGTAGCTCTCCTCATGAGGACAACTTAAGGCAGTGGGTCCCAAACCCTGTTCCTGGGGACCTACCGTCCTGTAGGTTTTCATTTCACCCCTAATTTGGCACACCTGATTATACTAATTAGCAGCTCAATCAGATCTCTAGCTGTTGAATGAGGTGTGCTTTTTTAGGGCTGTAGTGAAAACCTACAGGACGGTAGATCTCCAGGAACAGGGTTGGGGATCACTGCTCTAGCTGTTGAATGAGGTGTGCTTTGTTAGGGTTGAAGTGAAAACCTACAGGACGGTAGATCTCCAGGAACAGGGCTGGGGATCATTGCTCTAGCTGTTGAATGAGGTGTGCTTTGTTAGGGTTGGAGTGAAAACCTACAGGACGGTAGATCTCCAGGAACAGGGCTGAGGATCATTGCTCTAGCTGTTGAATGAGGTGTGCTTTGTTAGGGTTGGAGTGAAAACCTACAGGATGGTAGATCTCCAGGAACAGGGCTGGGGATCACTGCTCTAGCTGTTGAATGAGGTGTGCTTTGTTAGGGTTGGAGTGAAAACCTGCAGGACGGTAGATCTCCAGGAACAGGGTTGAGGATCACTGCTCTAGCTGTTGAATGAGGTGTGCTTTGTTAGGGTTGGAGTGAAAACCTGCAGGACGGTAGATCTCCAGGAACACTGATAGATCCTACCAAGTCTCCTGGAAGGGTTCCGTCTCTGCTCCCCGTCCCCTGTCTACAGGAGTCCCGCAGGGATCTGTACTGGGTCCTCTGCTGTTCTCTATGTATACTAAGTCTCTTGGCTCAGTAATCCATTCACATGGCTTCTCATACCATAGCTATGCTGACGATACTCAACTCTTCCTCTCTTTCCCTCCCTCTACCCCACAGGTTAAGGAGAGGATATCTGCTTGTCTGACTGACATCTCTGAGTGGATGGCTACCCATCACCTGAAGCTCAACCTTGACAAGACAGAGCTCCTCTTCATGCCGTACAAGACCTCCCCACTACATGACCTCTCCATCACCGTTGATGGGACCGTGGTGGCTGCCTCCCGCTCTGCAAGGAACCTGGGGGTGGTCCTGGACGACCGGCTGGACTTCAAAGAGCACATCAGGGCGACGGCACGGTCCTGCAGGTTCCTCCTGTACAACATCAGGAGGATTCGACCGTACCTGACCACCTACTCCACCCAGCTTCTTGTCCAGACCATGGTCACCTCACGCCTGGACTACTGCAACTCCCTGCTCGCAAGCCTACCGGCCTGCGCCATTCTGCCTCTTCAACTCATCCAGAATGCAGCTGCCCGGCTTGTGTTCAACCTCCCGAAATTTTCCCACGTAACCCCCCTGCTGAGGTCTCTCCACTGGCTGCCAGTTGCAGCCAGGATCAGGTTCAAAGTTCTGACCCTGGCCTACACTGCAGCAAATAGGACAGGCCCCGCCTACCTGCAGGACTTAATCCAGAACTATGTTCCTGCTCGACCACTTCGCTCTTCTACAGCAGGGCGACTGGCACTTCCCCCCCTCCGTGTCAAAGGCTCTCGCTTGTCCCGACTGCGGAGTTTTTCCACATTAACACCTCAGTGGTGGAATGAACTTCCCATTCCCCTACGTTCTACTCCAACCCTGCCTGCATTCCGTCGAGGCCTGAAGACACACCTCTTCAGACTCCACCTTGACTGATATCCTCACCTAGGAATATCAGTTCCCTGTTCCCTGTGTTTTCCTGTCTGTTTATTATAGTTTATAATAGTATTTGGAATGGTTTATAATAGCATAGTTTATAATGGTATTTGGAATGATTTATAATAGTATAGTTTATAATAGTATTTGGAATGGTTTATAATAGCATAGTTTATAATAGTATTTGGAATGGTTTATAATAGTATAGTTTATAATAGTATTTGGAATGAAAGTGTGGTGTTGCTGATTTGCCCACAGCTTACTGTGAACTACAGTCAACGTTCATTGCTAGGGATAGCTGCTACATTATGCAAAGGATGTGCTTTGCCTTGTCTGTTCTGTAATGATGATGATGTGTCTGTACGCACTTACTGTACGTCGCTTTGGATAAAAGCGTCTGCTAAATAAATGTAATGTAATGTAATGTAATGTAATGGAACAGGGTTGGGGATCACTGCTCTAGCTGTTGAATGAGGTGTGCTTTGTTAGGGTTGGAGTGAAAACCCACAGGACAGTAGATCTCCAGGAACAGGGTTGGGGATCACTGCTCTAGCTGTTGAATGATGTGTGCTTTGTTAGGGTTGGAGTGAAAACCCACAGGACGGTAGATCTCCAGGAACAGGGTTGGGGATCACTGCTCTAGCTGTTGAATGAGGTGTGCTTTGTTAGGGTTGGAGTGAAAACCCACAGGACGGTAGATCTCCAGGAACAGGGTTGGGGATCACTGCTCTAGCTGTTGAATGAGGTGTGCTTTGTTAGGGTTGGAGTGAAAACCCACAGGACAGTAGATCTCCAGGAACAGGGTTGGGGATCACTGCTCTAGCTGTTGAATGATGTGTGCTTTGTTAGGGTTGGAGTGAAAACCCACAGGACGGTAGATCTCCAGGAACAGGGTTGGGGATCACTGCTCTAGCTGTTGAATGAGGTGTGCTTTGTTAGGGTTGGAGTGAACACCCACAGGACGGTAGATCTCCAGGAACAGGGTTGGGGATCGCTGACTTAAGGCAATGCACTGCCACAGCTGATGCACAAGCAAGATGCTCTCAAGACCTCTCGGACCAAAGTCATGGGGTCACAGCTTTCCTCTACGCCCACCACAGCAGTGTAGAGCAGTGGGCATAAGTAGGCCTTTCAGTTGTGTGTATAAAACAGAAAAGAGTTCTCATATGTCGCTCGTGGTCACTGCAATGTGAGAAAACACTCAATGGGTAATTCCTAGTCAGTCTCAAGTGAGTGTCATACCAAGATCTACACAGGCACGGAGCCAGACTCCATGACAGAGTAAAAGAGAAGGAAAGAGAGACAGAGAGATAGAGAGAGACAGAAAGATAGAGAGACATAGATATACAGAGACAGAGAGAGATACAGAGAGACAAAAACCTGAGAGTAATGACTCCACTCTCTGGGACATACTGAGTAATGGTTTGTCTCTTTGTCCACGGCCTGTCGACCTTGGCCCGTCTCCAGGCACAGAGAACAGGTTATGGTCCCATGTGCCTCAGACTGGTGCTCACTGTCTCTTAAAGCTTGGCCCTATTTCCACCCTGTTGGGAACACAGGGGATTTGAGCCAGCTGCTGGCAGGACTGGCTAATGAATTTCAGCACAGAACATTACTGTCGCGCAAGGTCGGACAAGATAATAAAATAATATCCTACAATACTAGACTAATAAGAGTATCATTTAATGTGAGTGCAGAACAAAGTCAATGTTGTCTATACAGCTGATCACACTTGTTGTGTAAATGGAAGTGCATCATGCGTGCAGGGATTACAGCTTCACTCAGAGGGAACGCTGGAGCTGAGAAAGAACTGCTACTTATATTATACTGATCTCATTTGTCCAGAACTTAATTGATTGATTATTTTCGCACCATCGCGTGAAGCTCGTTTCGGTTTTCAAGGCGTGGGAGGCACATGCTCACGAATCACGATCATATAGCGTACCGAGCCCCGTGTACTGTGAACGTTCACAATGATCTATTCTACAGGGTATACACACAGTAATTAGAGCAACAAACATACAGCGCTGCTGAACGCACAGCGATCATATAGCATACCCAGCCCCGACATACAGCGCTGCTGAACGCACACGATCATATAGCCTACCCAGCCCCGACATACAGCGCTGCTGAACGCACAGCGATTATAGCCTACCCAGCCCCGACATACAGCGCTGCTGAACGCACAGCGATTATAGCCTACCCAGCCCCGACATACAGCGCTGCTGAACGCACACAATCATATAGCCTACCCAGCCCCGACATACAGCGCTGCTGAACGCACACGATCATATAGCCTACCCAGCCCCGACATACAGCGCTGCTGAACGCACAGCGATTATAGCCTACCCAGCCCCGACATACAGCGCTGCTGAACGCACAGCGATTATAGCCTACCCAGCCCCGACATACAGCGCTGCTGAACGCACAGCGATTATAGCCTACCCAGCCCCGACATACAGCGCTGCTGAACGCACAGCATCCGTTTCAGCCTGACAGAAGGCTTTACTGTGAACGTTCACAATGATCTATTCTACAGGGTATACACACAGTAATTAGAGCAACAAACATACAGCGCTGCTGAACGCTCACGATCATATACCCTACCCAGCCCCGACATACAGCGCTGCTGAACACACAGCCATCATATAGCCTACCCAGCCCCGACATACAGCGCTGCTGAACGCACACAATCATATAGCCTATAAGCCCCGACATACAGCGCTGCTGAACGCACAGCCATCATATAGCCTACCCAGCCCCGACATACACCGCTGCTGAACGCACACGATCATATAGCCTACCCAGCCCAAACATACAGCGCTGCTGAACGCACACGATCATATAGCCTACCCAGCCCCAACACAGCGCTGCTGAACGCTCACAATCATATAGCCTTCCCAGCCCCAACATACAGCGCTGCTGAACGCACAGCGATCATATAGCCTACCCAGCCCCGACATACACCGCTGCTGAACGCACACGATCATATAGCATACCCAGCCCCAACATACAGCGCTGCTGAACGCACAGCGATCATATAGCATACCCAGCCCCAACATACAGCGCTGCTGAACGCACAGCGATCATATAGCCTACCCAGCCCCGACATACACCGCTGCTGAACGCACACGATCATATAGCCTACCCAGCCCCAACATACAGCGCTGCTGAACGCACACGATCATATAGCCTACCCAGCCCCAACATACAGCGCTGCTGAACGCACACGATCATATAGCCTACCCAGCCTCGACATACAGCGCTGCTGAACGCACACGATCATATAGCCTACCCAGCCCCAACACAGCGCTGCTGAACGCACACGATCATATAGCATACCCAGCCCCAACACAGCGCTGCTGAACGCACAGCGATCATATAGCCTACCCAGCCCCAACACAGCGCTGCCGAACGCACAGCGATCATATAGCCTACCGAGCCCCGACATACAGCGCTGCTGAACGCACACGATCATATAGCCTACCCAGCCCCAACACAGCGCTGCTGAACGCACAGCCATCCTCAACAGACCCGAGAAGTGTGTCCGTTTCAGCCTGACAGAAGGCTTTACTGTGAACGTTCACAATGATCTATTCTACAGGGTATACACACAGTAATTAGAGCAACAAAGAGCGAGATTTTAGCAATACGAATGTTTGTATTTAGTTTCCATTTTATGCACTACTACAGCCAACATATGTTTATATCATCCTTAACAGAGAGCTTGATGTCAGAAAACATTTCTTTGTGAATTCTTTCAAAGCAACTAGGCTACTCGACGGCTCTGGAGTGTAACTTATCCTAACCGTTAAATGACCTGCCTCTTTTGTGCATAATAATGGGTGCCCGTTGTTCCCACGAGGGGGAAGTTTCAATTGACACATAGAAAAGCCAGGCAGGAACAGGCCGTTACTGGTTAAATATTAAGGATCCGCTTGATAAGAAACATTCCCCTCGCAGCGATACAGGACCTGGCGCAGCACCTCACGTGCAAAATTAAATATCTCGTTTCGCAAGTCATTTCCCCCCAACCTCAATTTATCAATAAATACGGTCAGTAAACAATGGATTCAGTTGCACAATTCCACCGTGACCCATGTTCCAGAATAACACACCAAACTCGATACTCCTGCCCTTAGCAAACACACAGTGCGGAAGGAGAAGCCATCTTAAATTCGGCTGGTTAACGAAGCCGGCCTTGTTGGCCTTTCTGCCCCAACGATAGTGCAAATGCACATATAGTGAGACCGAATGAACAACGATGTTCTCTCTCTCTAAAAACATGACATATGATACCCAAGACCAACTCGATTCAATTTGGTTCAGCACTATTTATTCATTCTGCATTTAAATAAATAAGAAAAAGCATTTTGGGACATTCGATCCAATTTAGGAAAACTACACACAGCCAAATCTCCAGTGACAGGGAATGAGTAGACATCAGGATATTAAAGATGATGGTTGATTTTAACTGTGGTCCAATTTAAAATAGGTCACAAATATCTGCTTCCTGTATGAAGGTGTGAACACGTCTGTCTCTGTGTGTGTGTGGCAGCAATGAAATGAGCTGGGGCATTCACCACAAGCGTCTAAGACATCAGCTCCAAAGGGGTCACTACTAGAGCCAAACACTCACAGACCAAGACATCGCCTACAACTGCTTTTAGTCTTGATACCAGACCTGAGGCTATAGAAGAACCTCTGCCTCCATAATCCCAGAAAGAGGACAGAATCACCCTTTGTGTTCCATTGCAGTCTGACAGTGCAAAACTGGAAGCCCCGCCCACAGGACCCGGCTTTTCCAGTCTCCAGCTGTGGCCTACTCCTCTTCCCACAGGGGCACGGGAGCTTGAGTGTGTGATGCTGTTGCCAGGGGAACCGCATCCCGCTCCCTACACAACCCTAAAACAACTTGGCAACGATGAGGAGGAGCCTAGCAGCGCTTCAGGCTTCTCACTTATTTCCCAGAATTCCACTGAGGCAGTGAACAGTTTCCTCTTTCATAAAAAATAAACATTTTTCTAGTCACAATACTCATTTAGTCAATTCCCAGTAAAATACAGAGACACAAAACATATACACACGCATTAATATTTAGACATCCATAAACATATATACACGCATTAATATTTAGACATCCATATCATTCTTTGGAAACATGATACGTTACACTAAGACAAACTACCACTTCACTATAATCATTTTGAGGGATTATTTTCCATTAAAAAATTATTTTAGTAACCTCACCTTTACTCTGTTACACCTATCCTACAATTTAATGCTGAGACCAGTTCTGAACAGCCTCAGTATTAAGATTTATTTATTTATTTATTTATTAAATCAAACCTTGTGGAATGTAGACATGTGTTTGTAGGAAAAATTTAATGGAGCACTTTTTGTTAATTGGGTTCTCCTTTTACAGAGCCAAGCTCACAGGGGGAAAAAAACTCAGCTACCCATAATTCCATTAAACCTTAATTCAGAACATGGCTTTGCTGATGAAGGAGAAGAAAACTAATGGAGAGAGAAAAAAAAAAACTGATTAAAATGAGCACAGACAGGCTTCCACTTGGCTTGGGCATAAAGATAATCGCCCTCAGCCTGGAGCAGGTCTCTTGTTTTTAAAATCACGAATGAGTGGAGAGCCTGCTGCATTGTGGGTGTACTCTTCTGTAGCTAAAAGACAGCTGGTCAGTGCTACCACGCCTGGGCTCCTATAGAGCTACAGTTACTTTCAGAGGACCAGGCAACTCTATTAATTGCCATTCAAGTCAATCCCTGTGCCCACCTCTCAGACAAAGGCCAAATCCAGCCTACACATGCTATTCTGACACCTTTTGATTATTTTCATTTATCTCCATCGCTGACTAACAGAACACAGGTTCACTGGGAGACTCTGACATCGTTTACACGCACCCAGCATCCAACTGAAACCACCGAGGGTGTTTTTTCTTTTGAATCCACCACCAGTGTTGGTTCAAGAGCCAGAGGCGCAAATTTAACCGGGGCCTTCAGGGGTACTAATCAAAAACAGATCACACTGATGAGTGTGGGAATCGGTTCAGTACCCATGGCCAGATCGTGCAGGTCATTTTACCCATCAGCCCTCATCCTGGACCAGTAGTGTGAAACCGTGGCGACCGGACCAGGCACCTGGGTTAAAAAGACACCTGTTACAGGTAGACAACTGGTGGCATTTCCAAGAAAACCAGTGCACCTTTCCCAAATATACAGTGACTGCATTGTAAACAAGACCATGTGTGGGAAACAAACATATGAATCTCCTCCTATCGCTGACTGGCCGCTATGTGTGTGTGCGTTTGCATGTGCGTGCGTGAGAGAGAGAGGTAGTGGCATAGATGGGAAATCAGTTCAGTTGGAGTGGGGGGGTTCCAAAACAGGCAAATTTAGGGACAGGCGACTGGAGTGGTGTGCAGACTCCTTTTACAGTGTGCCGGGACTGGTCATCCATGTTCCCTGCTCATCCTCTGGCTTATTTCCACTCAGCAGGAGTTTTAGTTACTCCACTGTTATTCCAAAAAGCTGACCCAAACACAAGCTACACCCGTCTCAAAACATCAGCAAACACATCAAAACGACTCTGCCTCTTACCATAACCGATACAATTACTCAAATGTTCACAAGTATAATGTCACCGTTTTGCTATGGTGTCCTTTGATATCAGTGATCCCCAACTCTGTTCCTGGAGATCTACCCTCCTGTAGGTTTTCATTTCAACCCTAACAAAGCACACCTCATTCAACAGCTAGAGCAGTGATCCCCAACTCTGTTCCTGGAGCTCTACCCTCTTGTAGGTTATCACTCCAACCCTAACAAAGCACACCTCATTCAACAGCTAGAGCAGTGATCCCCAACTCTGTTCCTGGAGCTCTACCCTCCTGTAGGTTTTCATTTCAACCCTAACAAAGCACACCTCATTCAACAGTTAGAGCAGTGATCCCCAACCCTGTTCCTGGAGCTCTACCCTCTTGTAGGTTTTCATTTCAACCCTAACAAAGCACATCTCATTCAACAGCTAGAGATCTTGTTGAATAGCAGAATCAGGTGTGCCAAATTGGGGTTGAGATGAAAACCTACAGGACTGTAGATCTTCAGGAGCAGGGCTGGGGACTACTGCTTTATATAAAATTAAAATTAAAAAAAAATTAATTAAATATTTAGCAAATGAGCTGCTCCACTTGACAGTAAATACTCGAGACATAACTTTGTTAGCTGAAAGCTAGCACAGCTCAGTCCATGTCACATTAATAAACACCAACAATGACCTTACTACTGTATTCTAGACCATACCATCACACTTCCATCAATGTGCACAATATCTCTCCTTTTGCAATTGCACTGGGGTAACCCAGGGTTGCCAACTCTTGTGCATTTGCCGTAAGACACACACTTTCAGGCCCAAACGCTCTCATGGTACACAAAAAAACAACTAAAACAGTGCCACTCCTTGATTAAACAAATTGGAGGCCCATCCCCCCTTCCCCCGGTCAGTCGAACATAATAAATCTCACTCCAGCCTACCTCACCGAAGTTGGCAATCGTCTGGATAAACTATGACTCACCACCGAACACACCATTGCGCCATTCTGTGTTGGGTAGGTTCCTGTTGAAAGGTCTTTGTGTTCAGCTGCAGCTCGGTCTGCTGAACGCCGCGGCACCCGGCCGTGCTCCGAGCCTCGATTATGGATTATGTTTTTCTGTACAGGAGCCAATCTTCCCGCGGCAATGCTACGGTGTTCTGAGCAGTTGCACATACGGTACATTACGTTCCTGGAACGTATGCACGAGCATGCAAGTCATTATGTGCATCCAGGAGATACAGGAGGTGGTCCCGGGTCAATGCATCAGCGCTGTGTACGCATGAAGTCATTGACAGATGCACAGTGTACACCAAAGCTTCAACAATTCCTTTTTCCAATTTATTTGATATTCCTGTCCTCAGTCGCTCCTGCCTCGCCTGCTCTCGTGCGGTAGTCATGGCATTTTTTTTTTTTAACAAACCACAATTGCAGCAGTCGTGACTTTTCCAAACCCCATGTTTTTTCTAAGTTCTAAGTCCATATTCTAGAACTCCGTTGCTTTCCATTACCACTAGGGATAGTTACATCAGCATTAGAATGTTCAGTTAATGCTTGAGATTAGAGATCATATTTGAGCCAAGAAATTTAAATAACTTTTTCTTTTTTTTTTTCAACACGCAGGCATGTTAGATTCGTACATGCATAAATATATCCGTCACCAAGCATCTCACAGCTCCGTGGGCAGAAAGCGGTTGGGCTCTCCTTGCCCTGCTCTACCAGAACAAGCCACAACCCCTGCAGGAACCTAATGCTTTATGGTGTCAAATCCCTATAATCATAAATAAATCACCTATAATAGGCCAGCTGGATCAAGATGGATTAGATAACAGAGAGGAAGGAGCGTGGGATTATGAAATCCGCACAGCCGGCACTGTTGATATTGTCAGAGGTACTACACAGGAGAGCAGAGCAGGGGTGTGTGGGACAGCAAAGTCCTCCTCCGTGTAACATAAGGGTGTGGTGAGAGAATTATGACAGAGTGTGAAAGGGGACACACGATTACATACAGTAACTGTGGGCATTTACAGACGCTACAGAACTTCGGCTGTGGGGTGTGTGTGTGTGTGTGTGTGTGTGGGATTTTAAAAATCCATAAGAAACCAGTTCTGTGGCTTGTGTGGGATTTTGAAATCTACAGGAGATCAGCTGTGGGATTTTTGTTTTTTAAAGGAGACAGTCGCCGGAGCGTGCAGCAGCAGTAGCGTGGGAATAAACGCTGGAATCTGACCGCTCACTGCCCACTGCCCACTGCCCACTGCCCACTGCCCACGCCCCAACATCTCCCCTCAGAACAGGGGTCTGGTCCAGAGGCTCACGCCTGTGGCTCCCTCCGTCTCTCAAACACACATTATTGCATCTCCCTGATTTTGCGCAACTTTATTCAAATCAGACGAATTCGAGAATGCCCCCCTGGAGTCAACTACTGGACCGTTAATTCCTTCGGCTGCTCCCAATCAGACTTGCAAATGGGGAATCTGCACAGCTAATATAAGGCCCCAGGAGCACTTGATGGAAAAAGAGACGGGCGAACTTGGGGGTGAGCTAACTGTACGCCCGAGCACTCTTTCAGGTAAATGACAAGCACGCCCTGGGAACCCTACCTATTACAGGGCTTAAAATAAGCACCACGTAATGCAGGGTAGGGGATTACATCATCATCCCCTTTCCCCCACCCGTCTCCAAGGAGCAGAGTCAACACACGCAGTCAAAGTGGATTATTAGCAACAGCATCCACTAATGCAGGGTAGCCTAGTTCCCTCTTCATCACAAGATGCTGAACTGAGCAGCCCATGGCCTGTAAGGGTGAAACGCCCCACCCCCCCCAAAAAAAAAAAAAACTGAAGGCTCTTCAAACAGGGGGGAAAGGTTATCTAAGGAATCCGGGTCAATTGGTCATGTGGTTCAGCTAATCATTAGAATGAGACTTTGTGAAGCCCAGGTGGTGGGGGGTGCAACTGTTATCAGCTGTTGTCACTGGCTCAAAGATTTGGGTTCAGTGTTTTTTTTGCTATGGGGAGAGGTTGATCTTGATTCATACGAGTGAGTGACTTACAAATTGCAATAGCTTTATAGCACCCATTATGGAGCTCAACAGGCCTCTCTCTCCCCCATCCCTGGTTACTGTGTTTTCCCCAAAGGATGATGGGATTGAAATCCTCAGCTGAGTAAAGACACAGCTCTCCGTTCGGCACTCTGTTTTACATGCAAGGATGTGTAAATGTAGACTCACCCTGAATGCCTGCGAGGGATCTGAAGACATGGTGTACATGTAGACTCACCCTGACTGCCTGCGAGGCATCTGAACACATGATGCGTACATGTAGACTCACCCTGACTGCCTGCGAGGCATCTGAACACATGATGCGTACATGTAGACTCACCCTGACTGCCTGCGAGGCATCTGAACACATGATGCGTACATGTAGACTCACCCTGACTGCCTGCGAGGCATCTGAACACGTGATGCGTACATGTAGACTCACCCTGACTGCCTGCGAGGCATCTGAACACGTGATGCGTACATGTAGACTCACCCTGACTGCCTGCAAGGCATCTGAACACGTGATGCGTACATGTAGACTCACCCTGACTGCCTGCAAGGCATCTGAACACGTGATGCGTACATGTAGACTCACCCTGACTGCCTGGGATAAGACTAAGAAATAAAGGGCATGGATGAATTGAAACTTTATCCTTCCAAGTTAAACATTTATAAAATTGAGGTCAGGTTTATTGGAAAACTGCATAAGATTCAAAGCACTCGTGATCTCAGCCAATTCACTGGCCTGGGAGTGCCGTTCCTGATCGTTACGTGCTTAAACTGCCCTCATTCTGTTGAAAGACCGATGGCAGGAAGATACCACTTATTATGACTGATGAGGAAAATGTTGGAATATTGGACTAATGTTAAACACTCTTACAGGTACATTTATAAAGTAAACAGTTTAAAAGAGTTTTAACCAAAACAAACATATTCTCAGACATTACATTTGGTACTTATTATTTCTTAGTGTCTTTGTGTTACAG
Organism: Synaphobranchus kaupii; assembly: GCA_029718625.1. Classification (NCBI taxonomy): domain Eukaryota; kingdom Metazoa; phylum Chordata; class Actinopteri; order Anguilliformes; family Synaphobranchidae; genus Synaphobranchus; species Synaphobranchus kaupii. Next base: position 9,210,981 of record CM056378.1, read on the forward strand.
CCATTTTAAAGAACTTTGAAGTAATTGTAGGAAAGGTGCAAGAGTAAAATATATTACTTCAAAGATTTGCTGTATTAGATCTAGTACATATTAATCTACGATATTAAGATTTCATTACATGCATTTCAGACAATTTAACAGTTTTATACATTATTTAGTCCCCAAGACTGAATATGTGAATAATTAAACCCCACCTTTTTTCCACAATAATCACTGTACAATGCTATATTCCTTGCTGTGTAATGAATGACTCACTGCAAAGAGACCTGCCTTCGCTCACATTTTCCAGCAGAAATGGATATTACCACTGAATTAGCTGTTATTTAAAACAGGAGTCTAAGCTTCTTCATAAATACTGATGAAAATTTATATAACCCTGGAATGTTATTAATTTTTCTGCTAACTAATGAGCACTAGAATATTGATCTGGGTAATCTTTAAGTCACCTCACAATTAAATTTTCAGAAAAGAACAGGATCTCAGCAGACATGACTGCCTGTTAAAAAAAAACACACAAGGAAGAAACAGACTGAGCCAAAACACTGCTGTAACCCAGTCCTTTGAACTCTGAAGCATGTGACCTTGGCAAGGCTCCGACGGGGAAAAGTAAAAAGACTGGACGGGGTGGGAGGCGTTCGGAAAAGCGGTTTCCGTTTTCCACACTTATCCGACCTGCATTTACAGAGCAGCAGAGCCTGAACGAGCGACTGCTCTTATAAAGACATCAGATTTGTGTTCCACATTGTTGTTGTGTTACCCGATCGCGTTGCACGCTTTTGTTTTTTTGCACAATCAAGGCCGGCTCGCAGCCCCCAGGGGACGAAGCCACGCTGAAAATAATTGTGTGCAAGAAGGCATGCTCTCCTAGCAGAAAAATACAGTTTTTCATAGAGGAGGCACACAAACTGCATGAGCAGGGATCAAACGGGTTTTATTTCCCCACAATAAACGCGCTAAAAATATTTCAGGAGCACCGCAGCCACAGCAGAAGTTAATCTATTTAATTTAACCCTCGTGTTGCCCTCAGGTCAAAAATGACCATTTTCTGAGTTTAATTTTTTCAGCATGACATTCGATGACTTTCCCTGGAGTGACCCTGCCATTAGAAAAAAGTTTCAACATTGCTCTTTTCTACATTTTTATAAAGGCTGTACACAATCAAGGTACAAAAATCATCTTACGAGTCTTGTTTAACTCCCCAGTTACGAAATCAGAAGTCAATGAAAATGGAATGCCACGCATCTATTACAGCAAAAGAAGTCAATTATGATGTGCGTTTTTGTAGTAAAAATCTGTGGTCAAGAGAAAATACAGTCTGTCTGGACTGTGAAGTAAGAAAGCACAGTTATTCACTGATTTATTGATGAATGACAGGTTGTTTACATTGAAAAATTGATTTAGGGTTTAAAATTCAATGAAGAAGCTTTATCACAAGGGGTCTGGTGAGGGTGGCTCATTTTTGACCCTGTGGACACAGGGTGCACAGTGCATACAAAACATGAAGACAACACAAAGGTTAACCGTCAGTCATAACTTCTTGTATCAGAATGAAAACTACTGAAAGCCGTTTTAAAAATGGGCCAATTAATAGCCTTACAAAAAGCAAGGCCGCTAGGAAAACAAAGCTCGTTTTAAAAGAACGCACATCCAGAAATCACCCTGCTTTCCAAACGAATCATGAAAAAAAAGAAACGGTGTGAAGTGCCTGCCATTTCCCTCCATGGCCAGTCAGGCCCAGACAGGAACTGGCAGCACTTAGCAGCCAAGTATTACGACACAGAGGCTGAAACGCTGGAGTGGTTCTAAAACAAACCGACAGCACTCAAAAGCGACCTTTCTCAATGAGACCTTATGGGTCTCGTGCGCTATATGCCACGCTCGCCCCTCATCCTCATCATGACTGTTCTAATGCTGATGTCAGGCTTCATAACACACGAGACGTGCTGAATGCCGTACGTCAGTCTACCCGGCAATTAGCAGCGCCGTTGGAGAAAGGCTTCTCTCATTTTTGAGAAGGATCCAAGATATTACCGTGCGGGGGGGGGGGGGGGGGGGGGGGGGGGGAGGCAAGTTGTCTGATTCAATTTACTGGCTGCTGCTGTAATCTGTGATCTGCAGAAGGAGGGGGGGGGTCTAGTCATTCACCGGATCCCACTCTTCCACGTCAACTCCTGCACTTTCCCAAAGCCCCCCCCCCCCCCCCCCCTCCCCCTCTCCAGGCAGCCGCCCGTGGCCGCTGAGCCTCTGCCTGGCAGGGGATGGAACGCTTCCCACTTTGCATTGCATTCGCCGGCTCATTTCAAAGTCTAAGGCGTTTTGAGAGCTATGCAAATGCGCCTGGTTTTTAACCAGCGGAGGGATTTACATGGGCGCTCAGCCACAGCTTGTGCACTAAATGCAAAGCTCCCCCCTGTTATCCAACCCCCAACCGCTATCGCTAACCCACCGCCACTACCCTTCCTGGCTTCAGCACTAACCGAACGCCAGACCGTTTAGATAACAGGACGGCGCGGCTCCGGGCGTGGCAGGGAGGCCGACGCTTCTCGTCCACGAGAGCAGAGCTGACCTTTCCGGTCTGTTTACAGAGCTGCTGTTGAATGGAACGCCCATCTCTTTGACTAAGCAGGACTCACTCCTGTACACAACAGAGTAAACACCGGAATTTAAGCCCCTGGAAGCTGGCTTTGTGCCCTTTGGGTGGAACAGTGGGATTCTGCCCCCTCCCAGGCATTATTACCCATAAAAACAAGCAGTAGGCTTCAACCCTTTGAAGAGTAGGTTTATTTTTTACAAATGTTTCTATCGAAATTCTAAAGCCAGTGTTCTAGAACTCCATCGTAGTGATCGTTACATCAGCTATAGAATGTTCAGTTAGGAACATTCTAATCACATATTTGTGATCTTCCGCCTTAAAGGGTTAACGAACAGGAAAACATTTGGCAAATTCCCCATGACAGTCGTGCCAAAGGTATAGTAAAGTGACTCGAGTGGTATTCTGGCAGGTCTCTAACATTATGCCTGGAGAAGCACTCTGCTAACAGTCTTTTCTTCAATGTATAGCCCTGGGACAGCCTTGCGGGAGATATCTGAAACATAGATCCATCAACATCTACACAAAAGAATGGATTCGGAAGAATAGGAAGTTTCGATTGGTGGCATCATGTTCCCGCAAGATGAACTGTAATAATTAGGACTCTGTACGTACGTCAGAGTCGTTAACCTCTCTGTTGCGCCTCCCAATACGTGCAGATTGTGGTTGGTTTATAATACACTGTAAATCTCACTCCCCCCTTGGACGATGGACATACTCACAGCTTCAAAGGCACATTCAACTTTAGGGGCACATTTTCACTGTGCCAGTCACCCCTGACAACGATGCCAGCAAGCCTACACCAGGTGTGTACCGGACTGACTTTTGCACCCCGTGTATGACCACATGACAAACATGATGTGCTACTCTGCTCCCCTATTGGTCATGGGGCCAGGAGCTGGGCCTTCCAGAACCAATCAGATGCGAGTGTCCGGTGGAAAGTCAGTGGAGCCAATCCCTGCTCAGAATATGAAACACGAGGCCCTGTTATGCTAACAGATGCCCCCTCTCAAATCTCCACACACTCCACAGGAGACTCTATACACATCACGCAGATGGGCTTTTCCATGTATGCATGCAAAATAAAAATAAGTTTCCAGATCACAGCCTTTTCAAGGGTCAATTCCAACATCACTGCATCGAGGGAAATGTGTGATCCAATTCACCATGAAGCTTACCCAGAAGCCACAAAGGAGAAGCCTGACATGTCTAAGGCACTTAAAAGCAGTTTATTCCTTGAGAAAGCAACAGCAACTGAAAAAACCAACCGGTATACAGCAAGAGCAAGGTTTGTCACTTGTAGCAACACATCCAAAGCGCGATCTAAAAATAGATTTAGTCACTCATGGCTATACAATCATTGTTTCCATTTTCGTCTTTGAGGTGTAACTAGGAAACTTGTCACAAAACTGTCAATGAGCACTCCTTTAGCAATAAAAAGGCAAAGGACATGATCTGCTAAGATTTTGAGGAGTTAACAAGGTTAGAGCAGGCATACGCTGTCGGCTACGATTTGAGCCAGGTTTTAAGCTGATCCTGCTGCCGCCAACGGACTTTGCAAATTGGGCCGGATTTCAGCTAGGATCGGCCATCGTTTTTTGATGTGTGGTGTGAGAGGGGGGAGAGACGGCCAATCAACTGCGCCTAGGGCCTCGCGACGAGCTGACAGACGATCGGATGAATTTCTGACATGTCCAAAATTTAGGTCGGCTTTCATGTAGTGTGAGCGGAATCACAACTCGATTTCCCGAATGTCGTTGCTCGGCTACCTCACTGCGTCTGCGCATCGGTCGTGCTCGTGTGCATCAAAAACAAATGTAAAAAAGCATTTTGTTCGAAATTTAAGGTATTTCTGTGCCTATACCTTCAATTAGTCGTAGTACATAGGACAAATGTTAGGACTGCCCAGGTCTCTATATAATTCTGCTCAATGTAGGCCTAGCCTAGTGCTTCCAGTGCAATATTGGAAACATCTCACCTGTCATAGTGAATATAGAAACATTCAAAAATCACACGTATGTTACTGTTCAGGCAAAGGCAATTTAATTGTCCTAATGAGCAGAGAGAGGTGCATGTGAATCTCCCTATCAAGTATGAGTCTATGTTAAATTGCCTACAGTAAATCATCTAGTCAACCTACATGGAAAATGATAATGAACTAATCTGAAGTGGTTGGTTTTGGGTACTCTCTCCATAGCATGACTTGCAGGGACATACAGCTGTATGGCTAGATGTACATTGACTTGTAGCCAGGAATCTTAGCGTGACAGAAAGCCTTTCTTTGGGAGAGATGGCCTTTCTGAGTTTATTATCGTACAGGGCGTGAGCTTTATGATCAGACCGATTACTGCTGTACAGCGCGAGCACCTAAATCGCTGGGTTTGGACGCACACGACAGGTGATTTAATTGTGCAGTATGAAGCACGGCTTTACTGTAGATCAGAGGGGTGTTAAACTGAAGTCCATGGATGGCCACGGTGCATGCAGATTTTTGTGGTTCAATCAACAGCCAATTCGAGCCTTGAGAACTAAAGTGTGTGGATACTTTAAGCCAATCAACAACTGAAATGTATCACTGGTGAAACTGAAAAACACCAACAACAAAAAAACAGCAGAAACTGCAGCCCTCCAGGACTGAATCGTGACACCAGCGCCAAACTGCTGCAGTTTATCACGCCCGGCTGCAAATCCTGTTCAACCTTGAATACTGAATTTTAAGGAACGCCCCCTTCTACAAACAGCTCAACCTCAACACCTGTTGGTCAACTATCATACCCGGATATAAGGCGCAAGGAAGGACGTGTCCGGAATATAGAAAGCAAATTTAACTAAACCACAATATGCTGGGTTCCTGCTCCTTGGACAAGTACACATAAACATGTATGTTTAGTCTTTATATGGTGGGCTCATTTACGCTAGTAGCCACGGTGGCTAGCCTATACAAGCACAAACATACACACCTTTATTTTATGTAATGATTTCTCCTCTTCTAAAATGTGAATCCATACAGTTATTCCAGACTTGTTGTACGTCAAGTTCCATCCTTCCACCGAGTTGCATTCACTTTTGAAATTGCTGAAAGCTTGGTCGTCCGGTATTAGAACTGCATCCCCGGACATCTTCAGCAGTCACAATGATCCCAACTTTACTTGCTAAGATCTATTGGAAAATGTAAAGGGGAATATAAAAAAGTCAGACAGGCAACGGGGATGAAATGGAATTAAACCCTAATTCCGCTGCAAACATATGAGTGCGCATTTTGAACATATTCTACCCGGATCAATGACATTCACAACGGGCTACTCTGTAATTTTACAAGTACCCACCTGTTCAATGCAAATTCTTTTAAACTGCTAGGGACTGTGTGCTGGGCTAATCAAATATGACGAGGATTCAGCAACGAAGCACACCAAAACTCCGAACGCCTAACTACATATATATAAATGTCTATCGATAATTTCCTTAAGTCCGATTACCATAAAAACGTATGCTGGTGTAGGCTACACAGCTGTCCCGCTTACGTAAACAGTCAGGATACCGGTGTTCTTTACAGCAACGACGAATTTACTGAGCCATATGTTTCCGTCCACGGCAGAGCGTCTGGTTTTGGGAGATCTGTCTCGGTTGGAGGGATATTTTTGTCGAATTTATGTCCCCTTTGTTGCGCTCCCTCTCTTCAACTGCAGGCGCAGGTTGATGGTGATGCGAAGCACAGAGGATAGCGGTAGAGACGCACCGGAGAGAGATAAGAGATTGACAACTGGACTGGGACCACCCACTCTCCTGCATACACACACCTCCTCACATCGTGAACCAGAGAGCGCTCCGGGTCCTAACAGCTGACGTGTACTAAACTTTATTTCATTTTCCTCCTCCCCTCACGTAGTTTGTTTTTTGTTTTTTTTTTGTGTCGATTTTATTCCGCTATTTATCGTTCTCTGTCTAGTCAGCATTTTCTTTTCTGTATGTCCCCTTTGAATTAAGATACAAAAATGAATGGGCAAACATCTTACAACTTAAACACATGTCCCCGACAAACATAGAATATTGTAGTGTAGCCTACATGAATGTAATTACATATTATTAGTATAATGGGCATAAAAAATGTCCTGTGTTATAGGCTTATTACACAATTTATACTAGATGTTGAAATTGATAGTTCGAATAAGAAACATTGTCATGATACATTTGTTTGTAGGCTCTGTAATTTACAGTGTAGGCTAGCTATGCGTTTCTTAAAGTTATCTATTTTTAGAAGTATATATTCAACTAGTTATTCAGGTTACAGGGAGTATTTTTTACAACAGTAGGCTACACGCAATTCTCAATCAGAGCTCCAAACCCACAAACTTACAAATCCAGTTCCCTAATCAGTGTAAACTCCACATTACTGCCTTTTGACAGATGTGCCAAATAACTTAGGTCTACAACATAAACATCTCTAAATTCAACTGCCTCAATCTGGACCCCAAACAATCTCCAGGTTTCTTTGGCTGACATTATGTGTGGTAACAGTCATGGAGCATAGGGGCTGCATTGTATGCAGGAGTGCTAGTGTCAGTTGTGCCTGAGGTAATACTCACCTACCCCCACCCTCTAACGCACACATATAGCTTTGTGGACTCACTGATAGAAAAACAGTATTACAAAAGTGGAAGAAACTATTATCAGTCAGTGTTGAGGGAACCATAATCTAGTAAGCAGTCAGCAATTGCTTTGGGATTGGTACACTACATGTATGTTTGGTCAACAGCCCCACCCCATTGTGTACATCCACAGTCCAAGAGCAGGCAATTTCCATGATGTATAGCATTAGAACAATGTACATCAGTACAGTTAAAAAAATATACATTTTTGTAGTTTGCTCTTAACTATTCAATGTTTTAGAAAGTAGACCATTTCAAGGACAATCACACACTAACATTAACACTGCCTGCAGGGCTGGAAGAAGATGGCCTCATTATCAGATATCTGATAGCATGAATTTCCTCTTTTAAGAGTTACTCAGTTTGCAGGCTTGTTGAGCTCTGCAGATTTACATAAATGTGAATCGCTCTAACTACTTAAAGCGGCCCTGTCGAACCAGTAACTCTGGAAAAACAATTGTCCCTGCAAATGCTGGCCAATGAACAGGAGAGTAAACGGGGTAATTTGCCATAATGCAGGAAAAACTCACCTGATCTCCTCTGTACACGATTGTTGTTTTACTGCCCTCTGGAGACTGCTGCCAGAGGTCCATATGTGCTCTCCCCTTGCCTGAATTGCAATTGCTTGACTTTATGATCCACCTGTGGTTCTTCTAATATTGAAGAAAGCCCAGATCTGTGTCTGGACTGCGGGTTATGTGAAATATTTTGAATGACCATGTCCAAACACTTCAATAAGCACATTCAGAGTATAGACGTATTATATTATGTCACAGTTACTGCCTCTGACCACCAGAGGCCGCCAGTTCCCCGTCCCGAGAGTGTTCCTGTGTTTGTCTGTTTGCTCTTTGTTCCTTGTTATTGGTGCTCGATTGTATTATTGATTTAATTAGTTTTTTTTGCACTTGTGTCTTGTTAGTTACTTAGTCTCCCCATTGCATTAGTCTGATCTGTGTCTTTATTTTATTATTGGCTTAGTCATTGTTAGCATGTGCATTTCATTAGTTTATCACGTTCGCCCGTGTTTCTGTGTATTTAAGTTCCCCGTCTTCTGTTTATTGTCGCTTGGTCTTTGTATTGTTTAGCCGTGTTTACCAGCCCTCCTGTGCATTGCACATAAAGCTTTAATTCTTCAGCGGTCACTCATGTTTGCCTCCTGTGTGTTATTTTAGTTTTGTTGTCTCTCTGTGTTTAGCCCGCATTCTCTCCTGTTTGTTATTTTAGTTTTCTAGTTTCTCAGTGTTCAGCCTGTGTTCATTCCTGGTTGTCATTTTGTACAGAAGTCTATTTTATTTTTGCACCTACCTGGTTCTCCTGGTCAGTCCCTGCATTTGGGTCCACACCTCAACACTGTTCCTATATTAAGCATCTCCCTAAGGCTGGGTGCTGAGCTGAATGACATAGGCTACCATGGCTGCAACAGTAGCTACAATATGTGTGTTCAGCTGGGTTCTTATTTACAGCTGATATATTCACATTCATTTCTCACAGATTTTCATTGTACTGAATTTGTCTAGAAGATAGAGAAAGTGATATGCAGGTTCAACTCAAAATCTAAACGTAACTGTACGGAGAGCTAAGCTGTAACTCATGCAGGCATATTCATACTCAAAGCATTTTCTCAGTAATAGAATAAATTAAAAATACAGCTTTTTGTATTTTTTGTGATGAAATATGATCTGTCTCCACAGAGTTTTGAGTAAACAGTCAATAAACCTTTACACATAGCACAACTGCAGTCAGGATAACATCATGCAGGGTTTTTTTTTCCATTTCTACATGCATAAATAATATGCTGTGGGGGCGTGTCATGTTCTTTAGTTCTTATTTGGTTGTGGGTTGCATTTGTTAAATTAAAATACATTATACGCTCTGTGAAGTACAACATTGGTTTGACACTGTGAGATATAAGACCTTGTATATGAAAAGCTAAAAGAAAAACTGTCAGTGTATAAATTGTGTGGTATTTGCTAGCGTTCTGTAAAATTTTTGAGCCATTAGTCGTCCTTGTTCGTAGACTTCTCATCAACACTAAGGACACATGCCTTTAATGAAAATGCAAACACAAATATGAACACATATAACCATATGGGGGGTATACTACGAAGCAGGATTACCGAGTTAGCTGGCCTGCACTGAGTAAAACCCGGAACCCTCCCAAATCTGGAACATGGACTGAAGTAAAAAGAGTTACATTACATTACATTACATTTATTTAGCAGACGCTTTTATCCAAAGCGACGTACAGTAAGTGCGTACAGAGACATTATCAAGATCACTACAGAACAGACAGGGCAAAGCACATCCTTCACATAATGTAGCAGCTATCCCTAGCAATGAGCGTCGACTGTAGTTCACAGTAAGCTGTGGGAAAATCAGCAACACCACACTACCATTCCAAATACTATTGTAAACTATAATAAACAGACAGGAAAACACAGGGAACAGGGAACTGATATTCCTAGGTGAGGGTATCAGTCAAGGTGGAGTCTGAAGAGGTGTGTCTTCAGGCCTCGACGGAATGCAGGCAGGGTTGGAGTAGAACGTAGGGGAATGGGAAGTTCATTCCACCACTGAGGAGCTAATGTGGAAAAACTCCGCAGTCGGGACAAGCGAGAGCCTTTGACACGGAGGGGGGGAAGTGCCAGTCGCCCTGCTGTAGAAGAGCGAAGTGGTCGAGCAGGAACATAGTTCTGGATTAAGTCCTGCAGGTAGGCGGGGCCTGTCCTATTGGCTGCAGTGTAGGCCAGGGTCAGAACTTTGAACCTGATCCTGGCTGCAACTGGCAGCCAGTGGAGAGACCTCAGCAGGGGGGTTACGTGGGAAAATTTCGGGAGGTTGAACACAAGCCGGGCAGCTGCATTCTGGATCAGTTGAAGAGGCAGAATGGCGCAGGCCGGCAGGCTTGCGAGCAGGGAGTTGCAGTAGTCCAGGCGTGAGGTGACCATGGTCTGGACAAGAAGCTGGGTGGAGTAGGTGGTCAGGTACGGTCGAATCCTCCTGATGTTGTACAGGAGGAACCTGCAGGACCGTGCCGTCGCCCTGATGTGCTCTTTGAAGTCCAGCCGGTCGTCCAGGACCACCCCCAGGTTCCTTGCAGAGCGGGAGGCAGCCACCACGGTCCCATCAACGGTGATGGAGAGGTCATGTAGTGGGGAGGTCTTGTACGGCATGAAGAGGAGCTCTGTCTTGTCAAGGTTGAGCTTCAGGTGATGGGTAGCCATCCACTCCGAGATGTCAGTCAGACAAGCAGATATCCTCTCCTTAACCTGCGGGGTGGAGGGAGGGAAAGAGAGGAAGAGTTGAGTGTCGTCAGCATAGCTATGGTATGAGAAGCCATGTGAATGTATTACTGAGCCAAGAGACTTAGTATACATAGAGAACAGCAGAGGACCCAGTACAGATCCCTGCGGGACTCCTGTAGACAGGGGACGGGGAGCAGAGACGGAACCCTTCCAGGAGACTTGGTAGGATCTATCAGTGAGATACGATACAAACCAAGACAGGGCAGTTCCTGAAATGCCCATCTCAGCGAGTGTGGAGATCAGGAGCTTGTGATTGACCGTGTCGAATGCCGCAGACAGGTCAAGGAGAATCAGAACAGAGGAGAGGGAGGAGGCTCTAGCAGTGGCGAGTGCCTCAGTCACAGCCAGGAGAGCAGTTTCAGTCGAATGGCCGGTTCTGAAGCCAGACTGATGCGGGTCAAGCAGGTTGTTCTGGTGGAGAAAAGCAGACAGTTGGTTAAGGACAGCACGTTCAAGTGTTTTGGACAGGAAGGGCAAGAGAGATACCGGACGGTAGTTCCTGACATCAGCGGGATCTAAGCTAGGTTTTTTAAGGAGTGGGGTTACACGGGCAGTTTTAAAGGCAGCAGGAACATGGCCACAGATAAAGGAGGTGTTAATAATGGAGGACAGATATGGAAGGAGCTCAGCAGATATAGACTGGAGAACTGCTGAAGGTATGGGGTCTAGTGGACAGGTGGTTGCACGATGACGCGTCACCAGCTCGAGCACATCGGAGTTCTCCAGAGTCCTGAAGGACGACAGTGTAGCGATGGGTTCAGTATGGGGGATGTGGGGTGTCACCGGATGCGTGAAGGAGTTCCGGATCGCGGCCACCTTCCCCTCAAAGTGGGTCAGGAAGTCATCTGCAGAGAGGGAGGAGGGTGAAGGGGGTGGAGGGGGGGGGTGAGCAGGGAGGAGAAGGTGGAAAAGAGTTTACGTGGGTTAGATAGGCATGTATCAATTTTAGACTGGAAAAATGAAGTTTTTGCTGATGTGGTTGCAGCTGTGAAGGCTGCCAGCAGAGTGTGGTAGGAGGCCAGGTCATCTGGGGATCTGGATTTCCTCCACTTTCTCTCAGCGGCTCGTAGCGTGGTTCTGCTGGATCTGAGGGAATCCGTCAGCCACGGGGAGGGGGGTGATAGTCGGGCTGGTTTGGAGATAAGAGGACATAGTGAGTTGAGAGACTGAGAGAGGCATGAGTTAAACACAGAGGTGGCAACATCAATGGGCATCTTAGCAAAGGTAGCAGGAGGAGGAAGTGCAGAGAGAGCAGAAGTAGTGAGAGAGGTGTGAGAGAGGGTGCGGAGATTTCTCCTGAACGTAACAGCGGGTGGGTTGTTAGCGGAGTTGAGGGAGAGTGGGCAGGAGAGAGAGAGAATGAGATAAAGAAATGGTCCGATACGTGGAGGGGGGTCACCGTGAGTTCAGATGTGGCGCAACTCCTGGTGAGTACAAGGTCTAGTTGGTTACCACCATTGTGGGTGGCAGGCGATGGGGACTGAGTGAGGGCAAAGGACTGGAGGAGTGAGGTGACACTGGATAGCTGGGCACTGTCTGGTTGGAGGTTGAAGTCTCCCAGTAGGATTACAGGGGTACCATCCTCAGGGAAGGAGCTCAGGAGAGTGTCCAGTTCATCCAGGAAAGCGCCGAGCGGACCTGGGGGGCGATAGAGAACAACAATGTTAAGTGCAGATGAGTTGTTCTAGGTTCTACTCAGTGCAGTTATCAAATGAACTCAGTAATCGTGTTCGTAGTATACCCCCTGGTCTTGCGGCCCTGTTGTGGCAGTAGCAATCTGTGGTTCACCCCCCAATTTTCACTCCTAGGAGACAGTGAAGCTTGGGAGTGAACTGTAAGTGGACTCTACCCACATGTGCAGTGTCTGATTCCACTCCTAGCTTTGTCTGGGGTCACCGGCTCATAAAAGC